>WEIT01022935.1:79606-100490 GCA_013389985.1 Dryoscopus gambensis | reverse complement strand
AAAAAAAAACAAAAACAACCCAAGCCCAAACTTCTACATTATTGGGAGTTTTCCCCATAGAGGGAAGACCCCATTACTCATTTAGAGAACTTAACACAGCCTCACTGCTGTGTATTTATAATGTTTCACTTTCATCACCGTCGGGATGGGGTGGGCTCTGCACTCCCAGATTCTGTTTTCTACAATCAAGCTCCTTTTTTCAGCTTAAACCAACAGCAGGATCATCCTCAAAAATCCTCATTTCCCTCCAAAGTGCAGAAACATGGGGAATAAGATCCATTTCGTGGCTTAGCCCCTGCTCCTCCCAGGCAACTTAAACAACTGGCAGAGCCATGACTGCATTTCTGGAGCCTCCGTGAGATCAGGCTCAGATGCAGGAAGGTTACATGAAACCATTGTCCTTTATTGTTGCCTTCTCAGCCAGAAGCCCTCTAGACAGATCGTTTTAATGTGAAATTTCAGGTCACGCAGTGCATGTTTGCAGTCCTGGAGACCAACAGGGTATTTTCATTAGGTCTCTCTCTTGTTCACATAACAGCCAGGCTGAGGAGCTGTCTGGATTTCACTCTCAGTGCTTTAACTCTGAATGAAAACAAAGCAATCCAAAAGGAAACCTGCAAATAAATTATTGCTGCCAGATGCCAGCCACAAGCACATTAGTCGGGCTAGAAAAGACAGAGGTTTATTCCACACCTCCTCACCTTATCGGTGGGTTATCTCTCAGATTAAATCAAAATAAGCATCCAGCAAATTTCCTAACCCCACACTACAGGAAAGGACCCTGCACTGGGTCTCAGCGTACTCCTTCAGGATTCAGCTCAGTGCTCTGCCTGTGGTAGTCAGGGCAACCTTGGGAACATCACTTTCTCTCTATGTGCTCCTTTTCCCCCTCTTTTCTCTCTAAAAGTAAGAAATATCCCCTGCCCCATGAGTTTACCCTGCACTAAGGAGCTCCCTGACACGAGCAGAATACAAGTTATAATGATAATTTGTCGATACTGCAGACCTAAATCAATGATGTTCAGACAGATAAACTTGAAAAACAGTTTAACCTGAGCACAATGTGGATTTTAACAGCCAGATTCTACAGTAAAGGTCTTGTTCTGCTGCCAAGGCAGCAATACAGCACAGATCTGAAGTTTCATTTCGTGGAGTACCTACAGGGTTGACATTTTCTTCTTCCTTCTTGTCTTAATACACGTTTCTTTTCCAATGCAAGCCCAAGGAACATAGCAGAACACAAACCCACTGGGAACCCAGCACGTGCTGATGCCCAGGTGTGCCTGGGCTTCAACAGCTCTATGCAAATCTGCCATTAAAGGCCCTGCTGAAATTCCCCCCGGTCAGCAGTAATACTTTATGTGTATTCAAGAGCACCACGGAGCTCAGAGAAAATAAACACGCTGAAAAACCCTTCAGCTGGACAAAGGGAGGTGAGGATTCAGCGGGAATATTTATTTTACACTGAAAGCAGCAGAGCTTCCATCGGTGCTTGTTTGTGGATGTAGCAAAATGCCAATTGCAAGGAGCAGCGCCCGAGCTTTAGAGGGACAGACAGACATACATTGCCTCTATTTTTAGTTTTTAAACCCCCAAACTTATATTTGCCTAGCAGAAGAAGGAAAATGCCAGAAGAGATGACAGTTTTTCCTACAGAAATATTGAAAAGCGGTTTTCTGTTTGGTCCTCCCCCTCTCACAGACCCGAAGAGTCCCTTCTTTAGCTCCTCAAGGGAAAAGGCAGCAAAACTGCCTCTCAGTGAGGAGGGTTTTGAATGGCCTATCCTGATTTCTCCTCCCTTGTTTTGTTTTCCTGTGAGGAATTCCTCCTTGGCTGTTGAAGGCTGAACACATTTGGAAGGACCTGGATCTGGGTCTCCAAATTTTTCCCCTTTTCTCTCTGTAAAGTGCCACGGCACCTTTGGTCATTGCAGAAAATGAGGAGGACTTTGTCCTGCTGGACCTTCTCTAGCTGTGAATTTTTAAAATAAATAAATAAGGGGTGATGGAGGAAGAAATACCCTTGATCAACAGTGTGCCTCTACTTTTGAAAAAAGGCTCAATAGTAGCTCCCAGCTGCTATTTTATAACCACACACTGAGATTAGGAGGATTTTTTTTCCCTCTTCTTCCTTCAGGGTCTTCCTAGCTGCTTGATTTAAATCCTCCTGACGTTCCACCTATTGTCAGTCCTGTTCTCGGCTGAATAAGCTCCCGTCTGCCTTTTGCTCTGACTGCTTCCAGGAAAGGACACCCAGCACGGTGTTCCCGGGCTCAGAGTCGGTGAGGAGAGGATTTTTTGCCTTGACATGTTGAGATGCAAACTCACAGCTTGTACCCACCTCGAATCCGACACTCCAGCTGTGTCACAAACATCCTCCTGAAGCCGTGCTGTCACTTTGCATTTGCAGGCAGGGTCCAGCCCCCCCTCCAAAAGCACCCAGCACTGCGAGTGAAGTGCTGCCCGAGCGCTGCCGCTCCACAGCGATGGCAGCAGCAGCCTCCACACTCGAGGGAAGCGGAGCAGAAAAGCTGCTCCTGAGCATCACGTCTGACACAGGCGCAGCTGCACCGATGCCTCTGCGGCGCTGACAGCCCAGCATTAGGCTGGG
This sequence comes from Dryoscopus gambensis, assembly GCA_013389985.1. Taxonomy (NCBI): domain Eukaryota; kingdom Metazoa; phylum Chordata; class Aves; order Passeriformes; family Malaconotidae; genus Dryoscopus; species Dryoscopus gambensis. The sequence goes on along the minus strand of WEIT01022935.1, from coordinate 97,880 downwards.
TGATTTCAGAGGCCGTGCTTGAAGTTGACACACACTTTCCTCTCGACTCTTGGGAAGTGCTACAACGCGCAATCCCAACGCCAGCGAGACCTAAGTGTCTCTGTACGTGCCAGCAGCTCCCCATGCCAGAAGAGGAGGGGTAGGAAAGAGGGGGGAAAAAAACCTGTAGTTCTTCAATCTCATTGTTTTCCAGCTCCCTTTTCCATGAGATTTTCCTCGAGTGGCACAATGTGAGGGGATTGCTGAGGTGCGTCGCTGCGAAGGGGACAGCAGGGATGGGCTCTGGTGGCCCCACCACCCTCCGCCCTACCTGTCCTGACAGCAGTCAGCCCTCACCAACAACCTGCCTGCTATTCAGCTGCCTCCCAGCTAGATCCCCCTGGCACAGGAAAACAGAGAAGATTTGAGAGACAACAGTTCATTTTGCCACCGGACACCTTGGTCCAGGATGAGCCCTGGCAGCAGTGTCCAGGCTCAGCTGGCTCGGCGCAGAGATCAGCTCTCCCCAGCACTGCAGAGATCTCATTTCAAACCTGTCATGGGAAATTTTATCCCGTGCCTGGACTTCTTTAGAGGCAAAAATAAATAAGTAAACGTGCCCCACATCCCATTGTCCTTCACCGCTGCGCATCCTGTGGATTACGAGCTGTGACTGGCATGAAAAACTACATTTAAATACAATATATATTTATGAGCACACAGAGAAGTGCAAGCATGTGCATGCAATGCAGATCCAAAGGTTAGAGAGGGATCAAGACCTCTCGCCCTGTGAGGTAAGAGGGCTGCACACTCACACAATATCCAGGCTCCCTTCAGACTCCCCCTCCCCATCCCCTCCTCTCACCCCTGAGCCCGTCACTCAGATAAAACACAGATAAGCAGAGCTGAGGGTTGCAAGAAATGGTTAATATTCGTGATGTGCTCGTTAAAGGCAGAGCACCAGCTGAGCACCAGGTACTGGGAATGTTACCTTTTGTAATCATTACTTTATTAACATACGACAATCTTATTAAATCTAACCTAAGTGCTTATTTGGCAGATTCAATAGAAAAGCCTTAATTGAGCTCATTTTAAATATAGCAACAACTGCTTACTCTGCTTTCTAAGAAGGTGAGAGCTTTCCTGGCGACACCTGCATGCAGCTGACAGCTTGTTAGTGAAGAAGGATGTTTTTAAGGGTGGATTTTTGCTGGTTTGGGGGTTTCCCAGGGTTTGGTTTATCTGGGGATACAGGAAGAGTTGGTAACATCAATCACCTAAGGAAGCTTCCTCATCACCCGGGTGGGTCCATCCACTCATTGGAGATGGTGCCTCACTACTGAGAGGCCGAAATAGGACAGGAAGCACCATTTGTGTAGTGAACAGCCCAGTTCTCTGCTTAATTAAAGCTTCCTAATCGGCTGGCAGTGAATCTGCCAGGAGGTTTGACAGCCTTGGCTGTACCTCTTTCATCAGCCACAGCTGCAGCAGTAAATGAGTGGCTCTGTTGAGGCCCAGGAGCTGTCCAGGGTCCCGGTGGGGATGAATGACTCGCTTGTCCCCTCCAAAGGCACCACAGCTTCACCTGGTGTTCAAGGGGCTCCTTCCGACCAGCCGGCGCCTTGGAGAAAGGGCCTCTTTTAACAGGCCTGGGAGTGACCTAAATACCCAGATCTGAGCCACCCTTGAAGGATGGCACCGGAGAGGAAGGCAAGGATTTAAATATCTGGACTCTAAGCCAAATTTTGACAGCTGGAAGCCCTCCCTGCCCGGATTCACTACACAGGAGGTTTGGCTGCAGCAAGGGGACAGAGATTTCCAAGTCCTGCCCATCACTTTGTGGGTACCGGAAAGGCTCCGTTCCCCCAGGAGCAGCTGGTCCATGAGGAGCTGGAGCACACGTAGCCCTTCTCCTATGGCCAGCACATGGGGTGGAGGGGTCACTGTCCTAAAAAAGGTCCCTGCTTGTGTACTCACCTTGATGTGTGTGCCGTGCAGGCCGGCGGCTCCCTCGCAGCTGCTGATCTTCTCTCCACAGGTCCACCTCTGGTTCAGCAGCTCACCCCGAAACTCATTTTCTGGGGAGGGAAAGAGGAACATGGGGTCAGGACCCAGAGTCAGCCCAGTACCCAGTCAGCAGCATCAACCAGAGGTGGCAATGCTGTATTTATTCCCTGCCTGCTTTCTTTAATAGCCGTACAAATCCTGAGGGTCTCCGTGCCTCAAGCAGGACCCCAGGGTGCTGTGCCAAGCTCGAGAGCCCCAACCATAAAGAATTTCCACCCTTAGCCTATCCCAAGCACTGCAACTCTGCTCAGCTTGGTCCTCGGTTGGAAAACGCACTGTTAACAGTTGAAAATTAACATTGAAAGAGTGGGATGATTCAATCCTATGGTGAAGTACATCCAAGATGGCTCCTGTCAAAGTCACCTTCAGGTATTTGTCCTAAAACAGCTGTTCTGAAGCACGAGGGCAGCTGGGGGGACTTTTCTAGGTGTCACAGGAGAATCATTTGTGTTAGAGACTCCAAACCCTGTTTGAAGCACCGTGTTCCAGCCTGGACCTTCAGAAAAGGCTCAGGGCTTGGAGACAAAATCCAAGAGTTGCTGAAACATTATTCTGCTTTGGAGAAGCTCCGAGCAAAGGGAGCAGGGAGGGACAGATGGCCAAGCAGATGATGAAAACCAAGTAAAATGAGGAAAAGATGCTAGAAATGGACAGAAGAAAGGAGAACAGAGGAAGGAAATATCAAAAAAGAAGAAATAAAGATGTTTCAATAGCACATTCATAGGCCAGCACTGCCTGGCTGCTTATCTAAAGCATTTCGCTCAGCATCCTTCTCCCAGCAGCACATTTTAAAGCAGGCGCATCCTCTGTGGGATGCAGTGGGGGCAGGAGCAGAGAGAGGGTTAAACTGCAGAAACAATGGATCTTGGATAACCCCAAAGATAGCTTAGAAGATTTTTTAAAGTTTGAGAGTTCATGAGATTCAGCCACGAGGAGGAAGAATTAACAACACACGTGCAGACCCATCCTCTCCGGGCCTGTTATCTCACGTGAGCCCAAGTCACAGGCAAAGAGTGAATCCTGGAAGCTGCTGTGGATAAATCTGGCTCAAGGTGCCAGCCTGTCCTTGCCAGAGGCCCCATCCCAACGTCCCCTGCCTTCACCCCTTTAAACAAGAGGCAGGGAAAGGACTGAGTGTTGTGGCAAGGCTGAAGGTGTGTTGGCCATACCAGCTCAGCATCTTCCAGCCTGTCCAGTCCCTCTGCCCAGCCCAGCTGGAATGGCCAAGGCAGCTCTGTCAACACTGGAATCAGATTTCCTCTATTCCATGCTGCTTAAATGCATCTGGTCCCCAGGGAGGATCAGCTTGCACTGCTGGCTCTGCCCTTTCCACCTCCCTCTGGATCCTGGCTTCAGCAGAAACGAAGCTCACTGGTGATGTGAAGGACACGTCTGTTAACCCCTGCCTGGGCCACCCACGAGGAGCTGTGGGATATTGCCTTAAATACACTTTTTAGCCCATGGGAAGCAGATCCCAGAGGGAATGGCATATTCTGGTGTCCCCTCCTGGCACTGGGGTGGGACAGTGATAGCTCAGAGCCTGGAGCACTTGCACCCACACCCCCTTGGACAATTACCTAGATGCTCAGCTGGTCTGATGGATCACTGCCTGGCATTCACATCCCAAAGGAAACCACCAGCTCTCCCCACCAACTCCCTCCTCAGTACAGCCACCCAGTCAGGACTGGAGCACACTCTGGAGTCTTAGACAGGCTGCTTTTCCCCATCAGCACTGATGACAAGCCAGCACCATCCTCTGCCAAATGATGTTCTTTCCCAAACCTTGAATCTATCTGTCCCCCTCTGGAATATCTGCAGCTGTGAACCAAAGCATTGCAAGTTGTGTGGAATCCTGGTACAAAAGAATCAGTTCCTTGAAATGTTTGAGTCACCCTCATCCACCCCAAACAAGATGATGTGGAAAATTGGGAGGGAGACCACAGCAACTTGGAATGTTAATCAGCCTCACGTGTGTTTTACTTTACATTTCCAAAGAGAAAAGAAAGCATTAATTTGCCAGAAAAAAAAATTTAACCCTCCAAAGAATCACAAAAAAAGTCCCCCTAAAATAAACACACAAACCTCATAGGAAGCTCCGGGGTGAGGATGAACAGAAAACGAGGAGGGGGCTGCCTGGTGGCAGTCAGCTCTCACACATGTCCTTACATTGCAGGGGGAGCCCCAGTTGCAGCCCCACCCTGTCCCCAAATCTCTGCAGAGGTTACACCTGCCATAGCAAAGTGATGAGGTGAGAGGAAGGTTCTGTAGAGAAAAATGGGGGGTGAAGGCTTCCTTTCCTCATAAGATGCATCACTGCGTATTTAAACTGAAAGACTAGAAGAAAAACATATCAATCTTCATTTGTTCCTCCAAGTGTAAGAAAAGAAAAAGGAAGGGAGGAAAATTTTTCTTCATTTTTGTTCAGGTGCATTTTTCATGGGAAAGGTGAATCCTGAGTTAAGGAGGCAGCAGCGTGCTGAGAACAGGCTGGGTCCTTCAGCGTCCCACCAGACATTGTGGGCTCACCTCTCAGAGCAGACACTGCAGAGGTGCAAGGGATAAGAGGGAACATTTTGTGGCCCCAGCTTTAATGTGATTTAAAAAAAAAAATCTCAAATCCAAATTTTACATTCTCTCTAATCTGGAGAAGCCACTCCTGGGCTGCTGCACCCCTCTGCACTGCTGGCTGCCTGACACCCCTGCATTTTATGGAAAACAAGGAAAGCAACTTTTTACATGGGCATATAGTGATGGGATAAGAAGGAACAGCTTAAAACTAAACCAAGATTTAGATTCACTATTCGGATGAGGTTCTTTATTCACAGAGCGGAGAAGCCCTGGCACAGGTTGCCCAGAGAAGCTGTGGCTGCCCCATCCCTGGAAGTGTCCAAGGCCGGGTTGGACGGGGCTTGGAGCAACCTGCAATCATGGAAGGTGTCCCTGATGGGAGAGAACAGGAACAAGATGATCTTTAAGGGCACTTCCAACCCAAACCACTCTGTGATTCTGTGATTTTGCAGTTCATTGCCCACACACACAGCTCCGTGGCCACTCCTGGAGAACACTGCTAAGTGAATTTGCTTCCCTGCATGGCCCCAAGCCCTTGGTGCAGTGAGAGCTTTCCTGCTGGCAGGTAACATGAGCCTTATCTTTGATTTAAGGCCTCAGCCTCAGCTCCAAACTGCAGCACTGAACGCCCTCACACAGCCCCCAGGACTCAGCACAATTAATTGCCCCATGCTCCTGCCCAACCTTTGCCAAGAAAAGACCCCTCTGAGCCAGCACCCCACACACCTCAACCTTCCCACTTGCAGGAACACAGCAGCTCTGCATCAGGGTGCTTTTTTTCCAAAGGAAAGGAATTAAAACCTCTGTAGGAATCAAAATACACTGAAAAAGTAGAACCCAGCTTCTTCAGCAATTCTGCTCCATTCATCTCCGATGCCAGGAATGTTGGTTTAGCCCCCTCTCAGGGCACAGGAATGCTGCCTATTCCAGGCAATTATCTCTGTTTACTGCAGCAGGGCTGTGTTCAGCGCCGCAAATTTAGCTTCCCAAACACGCATTTAATTTAAGATCTAATACCGGATGTTAATTGTATATTGCACAGTAAACGACTGATCATTAAAACATATTAATTGAGGTTTAACAGCTGTGTAATAGATATTACATCTCATACTTATCAGCAAATATGATTTAATAATTAGTTGAGATGGGATGTATGGATGGGAGATGTAGCATGCCTGGCTGGATTGTGGTTTTACTTTGCTCGTTTGCTGACCTAAAGATAGTTTTGCTTATCACACTTAGAGAGGAGCTGGGCAATCACCAAGGAGATCATTGAATGGTTTGGGTTGGAAAGGACAAAGACCACCTCATTCCAACCCCCTGCCATGGGCAGGGACACATTCAACTAGACCAGGTTCCCCCAAGCCCCATCCAACCTGGCCTTGAACACTTCCAGGGATGGGGATGTTGCACTTTGGTGTTCACCCTTGGGACAAGCCCCAAAGAGTTTGTAATCCATAAAAAGAAAAATTAAGGGGTCATGAGCAGTTTCCTCCTAAAAGCTGGGGCTGAGCTGCGGGGAGCTGACCCCGTGGCTGTGTTTGCACAGCTCACAAAGTTTGCTCGTGAGCTCTCTGCTCCTCATGCCCACGTCATTCCCAGCCGAGGCTCCTCTCACGGCAGCACAGAGCCAGAGGGTGCCTTGCAGCACTACGTGGCTGTCCAGAGACCCAACAACTCATTGCACCAGTGACCTGCGTTTGTGATTCCACTGCCCCAACAAACACACACTGCTGGCTTAGCCCGCCCTGCCACCAAACCACACGCTGTGACGTCATGAAATCTGTGATGCGCACTCTGACCTTTTATCTTCCCCTTACCCAAAGGAAAGGAAGGGTTTGGTTTCGGTAGGAACAAGCCTTTCTAGTGCTTTGCCTGCCAAACAGCCCCCTGCAGCACAGCCTCAGCCTTGCTGACACACTGAGCCCCTGGCTCAGCACCAGCACAGCTCTGAGGTGTTCGCTGCCGATGGCCAAGTACAGCCTGCTCAGCTCTGCGGGCCCTGGGGCACAGGACACAGGAGGGGAGCACCAGACTATGCCAAGGGAAAGAGGACAGGTCACTGCCAGCACCGTGCTGCTGTTTCCCCATTTCCAGCCACAAGAACCTGCCACTCTCCTTCCAGCCATTCCTGCAGCCTGGGGAGCATCCCCTGCCTCGGCTCTCTCCTCCAGCCCTGCCTGAAGCCCAGTGACTCACATTCTCCTTCCCAGCCCCTGCCACCTCACCTCTTGGCTCATCCTGCTTCTGATGCCGTCAGCTGCCACCCCTGCCCAGGCAGCTGTGTCAGCCCTCGTGGTCATCTCGGCCATGCCAGCTCATGCTTTGTCCTGTCATACCTGGCACTTTTGCATGCCCTTGAACTCTTTGTCAGGTCCTTGATGGGAACAGGGAATCATCCCTTCCCCATAGCCCTAGGACAGGACAGTGAACAACTTTTTGAATGGCAAAAAGATTCAAGTTTCCCAAACACAAAAACATGTGTCAATGGGAAGAAGCAATGGGAAAACTGGCCCCTGGAGAGGGAGCAAAGCCCTCAGTGGTGGGGCTCATTAACAAGCTCAAAATCCACCAGGAGCAGGGTACAGACACCACCCTGCCGTGGGGCCTGGCATCCCCAGACCCTGGTGATGGCTCTGCTGCCTTCTGGGGTCCTATTTCCACCTCTGCCCAGCAGCTCTGCACACCAAATTGTGCTCTAGGGAAGGACCAACATTCCATCCTGTTCCTCTGTATCACCCAGGGCTGCAGGAGCAGAAGCCCTGTGCACCTACCACACAAGGAAAGCAAATGAGGCTGCGGTGTCTCCTCATTAAGAGCAATATTCATGCTCCAGTGCTCACGGCCAGTTAATAAGAGTTTTTATTAGAGCCTTTTTTCTTTTCCTACCAAGTGGCAGCAGCTCAGTGCACAGCAGCAGGACACAGCAGAAGGTATAAAAGGAGGTGTTTTTCGCCCTCCATCCTTGTACCACTTGTGTACTCTTCGAGAGAGGAACAAAAGCCGCGTGCCCACAGCACCGCTGCTGTCTGCACGGTGTTCTTAAGTATTGATCAAAAAGATTAAAGAGTGAACATTGTTCAACATCCCATTTTCCCCCAGCTCCATGGGGGAGCTGTCAAAGCACAAAGCTGCTCTGAGCATGGCGAGCGAGGCCACCAACAAGAGAGGAAACAAAGCACTGGGGTTCTCCACCAGAGAATCCTTTCGGTGTTTCCAAGGCCCAGGGCAGCAGCAGGGCCTGGAAAATCTCTCAGTCAAGGTAGACCCCTCCAAGGTAAGAGCAAGGCCTGAGCTCTGGATTTCTCTGCCTCCTGCCTTTGCCCTGCCAGCCACTAAGTGTGAATGTTCCTACTGCAACTGCAGGAACTTCACTGAGATGGCTGACAATTCCTCTCCAAACATACCTGAGCCTGAATGAAAAGAAAAAATAACAATATTTTTAAAATAAATAAATAAAAATTAAAAAACTAAAAATGAGCAAGCCCCAGCACATCACTTCCAAAGGATGAGCACCATTATCCTCCTTTCTGCCGGGCTTACTCACAGCAGGGACCACTCCTGCCACTGGCATCATCTCCAGCATCCATCCTTTTGTGCATGCAGAGTGAGCCCTTCTCAGCCACACTCATCCACGCGTGCCCAGCGCGTGTGCAAGCAGGCGTGCGGGGTGTCAGGCACGCAGGAGAGCATCTCCCAGAAACAGGATGTTGCTTCTTTCTTCTTGCACATTTCCCTCATTATTTTGTTCTAATTTGCCTTTCCTGGTACCTTCTCTATTCAACAAAAGCCAAATGCAAACGGCATCCCTTAATCTCCGGAACAGCAGCTCGCTGCTGAGAAAATAATATAGATGTAACTTCCAGCATCACACACTTTCTTTTCCATTTATATGCAAATGCCGACCTTTCACCCAAGCTGTCTCAAAGAAGTATTTCCTTAAAAATGCAAATAGCATGTTGCAGGCAGTTACTCTGGCTGAGTCTTTCTTGTATTATTATTATTATTTCTTTTAACCTTACCAGCACTGTAAAACACAACAGCTAAACTGCACCCTGGCAATAATTACTTTTCATACCAAATTGAAAGCCTCCGTGGAGCCGATGTGTTGAAACACCTGCAGGAGAATTCAGTGCAGATAAATTCTTGGAGATGCTTTTGGAAAAGCATGTCTTGGACCAGCGGGAAGGAAGCAGCCCCGAGACACGTTGCTGCTGAAGTAAACCACCTGATGGCTCAGGGTGAGGTTACAAGAGTCTTGTAAACCCTTCCCACGGTCCTGCTGATGCACAGGAGCCCTCAGGAGTGGGAAAACAACCTGTGTAAGCCAGGGTGAGAACAGGAACAAGGGTGTGTCCACTGGCAGTGCCGGTGTCAGGCATGGATGTCTTTCCCCACCTGAGATGGTCTGGGAAGACCTTTAGGGCTGTGTGTGCTCTTTGTCTCTGCTGTACAAAGGGGCTCCAGGGCAACATTAGGACTCCTGAGCCTGAAGACGAACAGGGAGAAGGGTGGTTGAAGAAGGGGCTGGTGAGGAAGGAGCCACGATAATTCAGAGGAACAAATGAGAGTCGAGGCTTTCAGCTCCAAGACTCCCCTAATTCACCTCTCTTTCTCCCAGCTGTTGGGACAACCTCCGGGGAGAGCAGCACAGTGCTGCTTCCACCTCCACCACAGCAGCAGTCACAGCACCAGCACTCTGTGCATCTCCTCAACCATGGGCATGGGACAGGGCTGTCCCCCAAACTGGCCACGCGAGTCCACCCCAAAAAACTGAGGGGTGAAAGGAGACATCAGCAAGTGCTGAAACCAAAGTCCCCTTCCCCACAGCTGCTGTAAGCCCGCACAGGGAAGCACTCCCAGCATGGATGGATGGATGTCAAACAGACTGAGTTGGAGGCGTTGATCCAGCTCCAGTATCTGACACACCGCATCCAAACCTCTCCATCACAAGTTTGGGAACTAAGGGGTAAGAGAAGAGAGCCCGAGCACGGTGCTTGCACAGGGGGGTACAAGGCTGAGCACTGAGGGGAAGCCAGATGTAAAAAGCCAACTACAGACCGCCTTCCTGGGCTGGGGCAGCACAGGGTTCAGTACCTGCTTCTGAGCAGCAAATGCGGATTTCCCCAGTGTGTAGGGAAAGAGTAGAAGAAACAGGGGAAATATGAACTGATCTTTCCACATCCATTTTAGCCATCCACTCTTGAGTTTCTTCTGAGCTCCAAACCTCCTGAGATGCCCCAGTGCTGACTGTCACAGCCCAAGTTAATTTGAATCTGCTGTGGCACCTCACCCCCAGCCCTGTAGGTTCTGGGTAAAAACAACTGCAAAACCCCAAAAGCTAAAACAAAACCCCGCATGGTTTCTGCCCAAATTTGGCCCAAGTTGGGCACACAGATGTGTTTGTGGAACACAAACCTCCTTGCCCCCAGCACAGGACTGGGATCCATCAACACTGTTTGCTCAAGGAGGTGTTTTCCTGACAGGGATTTCTACCACAAGTGACACCAGGTCGGGCAGAGGAGGGAGAAGCTGCCTGGAAGAGCCAGGGAAGGGGGTGGCAGTGCCTCTGATGCAAAGTTAGATGACTAAATGGGCTACTTCCCAGCTGCCAGCTTGTCTTTACGATATTAAGCCTTTTCTCTCTGCTGCCATATAAGAAGTGAAAAGTTGACACGTAAGCGTGTGTCATATGGAGTCAGGGAGACAGAAGCAATAAGGCATAAAAGGAGGTGAGATCATCATGCAGCAACAACTCCCCAGGGGTACAAGGCAGCTCTGCTCAGTGCCCGCTGGCTCCCAGCCCCCACCAGCATCCCCCTCCCAGGCTTGGCACACTCAAACCAAACCACTCCCAAAGCAGAACCCCCAGACCAGGGGCAGGCACAGGGTGCCACGCTGCCCACCATGAAATGAGGCAATTAATGCCTTCTGAAGGGTCAGCTCATTAAACAGGAGTCACCACTGCAGCACGAGTGTCACAGCCCCCCAGGATTATTGCTGCTGAATGGGGCGGCTGCTGTGCACCATTTGCCTGAAAAGAAGGAGAATCATCAAATATGTTGAGTTTATAGCCCTGCTGGCACCGCTCTGAGCGCTCCTGCGGGCTCTGTGTAATTGAAATTAAATAGAGACGAGTGATACCTTTCTGTCCTTCCTGCAGCCTTCACTTGCTTGGGAATGAGACACAGGGACAACAAGGAGGAGGGATGAGGCAGCAGCTGGATGCCCATGGGCAGTGCCCTTGGAGCAGCTTTCACCCTCACTTCCAGCCTCCTTCATGGGCTGAGCCCTCTGCGCTGCATCAGTTTTGTCCCAAAACTGAGCCGGGAGCAGGGAAAGCTCACAGTCGCCAGCACTGCAATCACCCCCAGGCCCCACAGCCAAGCACCAGCTCATATCCCTAAAGCTGGAAGTTCCTCTCTCCTCCAAATCATTTTCTCCCAATCCTCCCCTTTCTGGCACGGTGTCCTTGCTCGGTGGGTGAGTGCAGGAGGAGCAGCCACCTGCCTCCCTGGGAGCCAGGAAAGCCACTCCATGATGAGAGGGAGTTGAAAGTTTCTAGGGAATGTGGGACAGGAGCTGACAACTCTGCTCTGCTGAGACACTGCAGGCACAGTTAACCATTTCGAATGTCATTTTTTTTTTAAAGCAACAACATTGCTCCCAGGCATGGTTGGGGTTTTTTTTTTTTAACTTTTTTTTCTTTTTTATTAAATAAAAAATGGAGCAGCTCTCTCCAGAAGGCTATTAATCCTCTCCTGTCACTTGTGTTCTTGGAGAGCGCATTTCTCTGGGCAAAAGCAGCGAGTTGCTCGCTGACTAATTACATCAAAATATTGAGGGCAGCAAACAAACCTTTAACTCCACTTGCCAGAAGCTCGCTAGATGCAAAGCTTCAGAATTATGGAAGAGAAACGTATGCAAAAGCAGGAGAAGCCGGGACTCCAGACGTGCTCATGGCCACATCAGCGTTTAGAAGGATGAACTCTTTCCTCTCTGCAGAGCCACTCAAGTTGGGCTAACTTCACCCAACAAAACTTTACCCAGAATCTCTTTACCCACCCAAGGATTTTGATTTCTTACAAATAAAGATTGTATTTTTTTCCTTTGCCATGGAAGTGAATTCATTTATTTTCCTCTCATTCCCACTGCTTGGGCTTTGTGTGCAGAGCAAGGACTGGACACAAGTTCCCCAGAAAGGCTCAATTTAGGCTTCAAGCCCCACTAGAAGGCAGTTTTAGGCTGAAATTAGGCAACTTCTCTCAAAGCCCACCTGACACCTTCACTTATCCCAGCAGCTCACCAGAGCAGCTTTTCTTTGGGACACAGTATTGCAGATTTGACCCTTCCCTGCCCCAAGACATTCCCTTCCACCAGACGTTCAGCCACCAGTTTTGGCATTGGCTTAATTCCCACCCCATCACCCTCCACTGCCCACACAGCCACAACGGGAAAAGCCAGTGCTAAAAGGAAAGCCTAATTCTGCATTTAGGTGCTAAACCTGGTGTGCTTCCAAGAGGGTTTGGATGTCCAAGAGCTGAAACAGGTGACTCGAATGCAAGCTTTGGCCCAAAACCTACAGCTGCCAGAGAGCCACTGCCTTCCACCCCCCAGAGCTGCATCTCCCAGGCCAGAGAAACACTGAGAGCAGGGAAAGGCTCCAGCTCTGAAATGTGGGTTAGCAAAAGGCAGCTGCTGGGGAGGTTTCTCTGCACTCTGTAGGTGTTGAGGTAATGGGGTGCTCACCACAAACCTTAACCAGCCACACTCAGTGAGCCCAGTGAAAAGCACAAGTTGTTCAACGTCAAATTGTTGGTTTCAAGGGATTGTTTAAAAAAAGAGAAAGGACTTTCAAAAGTGCTCAGACTGTCACCTATAGATTTTGCCAGCAATAACTTGGTTTTTAAATACTGCGTGCGTGAAAGCTCCCCCAGAGCCATCTCTTGTACCTTATAATAATATTCACCAGGGGATCCTCTTAATGCTGGGTTTGAATCCTTTGCTGCTGAATACACCCGATCCTGGACTTGCAGAGAGGGCTCAGAAAAATGTGCCTGGGAGCTGCTGCTCAGAGAGACGATTACAGCCCTCAGCATTGATCAGAAAGGTTCTGATTGCACCCACAAGGAGCGAGAGGCTTCCCCAAAACTGGCACCAGCCTCGCTTGCAGATGCTGTCCTAGGGAGAGCCACACGCTTGCCAAACAATTTCAGGCAGAGGAACGAAGAAAGCCGAGTCTCTACTGCAGTTTATATTTAATTAGAGGGAAGGCAGCTTACGCAGCAGTTTCGGAAACATATTGTCTTACAGCATATTGGATATTTGTATCTTAACAGCTCGACATCGATTTCTTTTATGTAAAGGAAGAGGGGGGAAGAGCACGGCGTGCCCTAAGTTGTGTAAGCTCCAAAGAGACGCCTGCACCGCTTGGACTAATGTTTGGAGTAATCAAAGGCGTGAACTCATGTATTATGGATGGGAACGAGAGTTTTCAGGCTTCTGCAAAAAGGAATCTCCAGCGTTTGGTATTTTGTTAGCAGCCTGGCACCATATGGCTCTCCCCTGCTGATATTCTTTCACACCAGAACTTTATGTTCAGATGCTTTAGTTAATATTTTACCCAGCAAGCATAAACAAGATGCAAAGATTGCAGTCGACAGCAACCTTCTCTTAAACCATATATGCGCGTTAATAGCGAAGGCTTCTCTCAGCGAGTACTTTACCCAACACATGCCTGGCTTTATCTTTTCCTTAGGGCTCCAAGCTGGGCCATTTACTTTAACGGCCTCCCCATCAAGCAAAAAACAAGCAGCAGACCCATGAAGGACATTTTCACTCCCTCCCTACTCTGTTTCCTGGCTGGCCCAAAGCAGCGCTGGGTGAGGGCAGGTGACACACACATGCCAGTTGTGTTTGTGTGCAGTTTAAGATTGTATCTCTGCTTCTGCCACCGGCTCAGCCTAAATTTTATCTTGGAAAGGCAGAGTTTCCCCTTTCTCCACTCCCTAAGCAGGCATGGAGCCCCAGGCAAAGCTCCCAGCCCAAGGGGAAGCCTCACTCAAGCACCAACAGCCTAAACCAACCACAAACAACAATACAGAGCATCCAACTTGAGGTCCAAGATTTGTGTTTCCCCCTACCACACACCAAGTTAAACCCAAAATCACTTTGGAAAACTGCAGCTCTGAGATTTAGCTCTAAATACTACACTTAGACTCCCCACACACACACCCACCCTCCAATATTCTTATTAGCCTTTAATATTCTTAAAACAAATAGGACCTAACAGATGTCTTTTCAGCCTGCACTCTTATTAATGAGAATATTGTAAGAATGGAAATCAGGTCACAAATGTTTAATACTTTGTTTAAAAAGTCTTCAGCTTCTTTAAAGAGTTCCACTAATCCCAACATGACAGATGTACAAGGCAGTTTTGCTTGGGGCAGATTAAAATTCTCGCTCTGATTTGCTCTTTCATTTGGTCTGATTAAAATAACATTACGATTTTTTTTTTAACGTGCTGACTTCAAAATAAAAAAGGAAAGAATAAAAAGTGACCAGTAAAGGCCAGCATGATCACAATAAAAGCAAAGTTATTGTTGTTAAGATTTTAAAAAAGCAAGAGAAAAGGAATGGAGGAACAGCCGACTCATACCCAGGTTAGCATTAAAGCTCTGTGTTAAAGATGAAAGGGGAACCTTTCCAAACTATGTTTTTCCATTTGAAAGTGTTTATTAATCTATTCTCTCTGAAGCAAAAAGTTCAATGAAAGACAAAGATCAAAAGTATTTTAATTTAGGTGAAATTTTTTCCTTTTTTTTTTTCTTTTCCCTAAACTAAACCAAACCAAACTGAAAATCAGAGGATTGCAGAGCGTGGCACTTCAGCACTCTGCTCTGACATTGCTGGGAGCTGCCCAGCTGGCAGAACAAGGTGATCCCAGCCACTTTTTCCTCAACCAAACTATGCCTGGGAATTCCTTACTTCCCTTTCCTGACATCCTTTCACACCAGACCACCCTTCCCTGGGCAAGACTTCCCAGCTAATTCATTTCCTTGCTGCTACAAAACACACCTGGCATGTGAGTCAGGCAGGAACGTGTGTGGCAGTGGGTGCTCCAGGAGGCTCTGATGGGAGCAGCCGAGGAGCAGGGCAGTGGGACGGAGCCCCAGCCACACTCCCAGCCCACATCCCCTCCCTACACCCATCCATGAACAAGCCACAGCCACATCTGCCTTTTCCCTCTTGGGTCTGCCCAAAACCAGCCACAGCTCCCAGTGCTGGATCCACTCAGGGCACTGCTGGACCAGTTTCCTACGGGCATTGCCTCCCCAAAGGCTCCCGTAGCATGGAGGGGTGCATGGATTTAAAAAGCAGCCTGAGCTGTTCCCTACGCAGCCGCTCAAAGGGCAAACCTCTGCTTCAAGAGAACAACATTCCACAGAAAGTGGTCAGCGTGTTTGTCTGGATCTCTCCAGCTCAGAAACCTTGTCTGCCTCCCCACCTGCTCCTGCGGGTCTCACAGGAGGCAGTGTGGGGATGAATAACCTCAACAAGAGAAAACCACTTGTTTGGGGGTATATATTTGCCATTTTTCCTAAAAACTCCAGCTTGTGCCTTCTGTGAAAGAGCCCATAGAAACTACACAGTGTTTAAAGTTTCTGAGGATCTGCTCCACTCTGGTGACTTTTAATATTTACAGTCTTTAAACATAACTGTTCAATATGTGTTTGTGCCCCTGAGATGTCCTCACCTCAGTGCCCACTTCGGCTATTTCCAGGGCAGAAACAACCTCCCTTCCAGGCAAGACACTGAGGGAAAGCAGCTCGGGGGAGCCAAGGGATGCCCTCCTGCGCTGCTGCTCCCAGGGAAGCTGCATGGGGAGGAGATGCTTGGAAACCCCTCTTCACCTCCGGTGTGTCAGCCCTGTCCCAAAGGGCAAAGCCACCACGCAGCTGCTCCCAGCAGCTCCTGAGCTCTGCAAGGGCAAACACTGCGCTCTCAGAAATCCCTTTTGACAGATTAACCTGCCAAGAGGGGAAACTCCAAATATAAACCATAAAGCCCTTTTCTCCTTGGTGAAAATATTTGTGGGGAGTGGGAGGGGTCAGATTCCCCTCCCATCTCTGAAGGGAGAAGAAGGGATATCCCAAGCCTGCTCTTTGCCTTTACTCATGCCCTGGCTCCCAGATCCCAAAGAAGAAACTCTCACATAAATTCTTTTCATTCTAGGAACAAGAATCTTGAGGCCTTTCTCCACCCCAGAAACTTTTCACAGCCTGTGCTCATCACCCCACTTCTCTGTTCACACCATGATTCTCCTTTCTGAGGCCTGGGCTATGGGTCAAACTTCTTTTTTGCAAAGGTAAACGGCCTCAGAAGTGATACAAAATACATTAAGATGGGAAATGTCTCACAATCCAGTTTTAAGGGTGTCAGAGACACCAGTGGACTCTGCACCACATACCCAGGAAGACCAGCATGGGAACGTGGGAGGAGTTATTCTTTGTAGAAATCAGTAAAACAGAGGAGAAAGAAGGAAAAGGCAGAGAAAAAGGTGGAAAGAGTTTCTTGACACCAACTTCTGCCACGTCAAAACTCCAGAAATACCTGAGAACTGAGAGGCTGTGTGGAAGTTAACCCCTGGCTGATAATCCTTTCTCAGCTACTGTAGGACAAGCTCCCAAAAAGCCAAATAAACCTGGTGTGTGGGGCCACCTCAGCCTCCCTCCTTGTCTGCCCAGCCAGGGAGCAATCAGCACCTGCACAACAAATAACCCAAAAGGGGATTTGTTGAGGAAAGAAGGGTAACACAGAGTGGTGCATTCCCAGCTCTGGAACTTTGCAGCAAGGATCCTCCATGCTCAGCTCCCGAGTATGAGAAAGAGGAACAGCTGTGAAGGGATGACAGGAGATGCCCTTTGCCATTAAGGGAAGAGCTCTAACAACTCAGCCAAAGAGTTTACAGCTGGGAAAATAACCTCTTCCATTTACAAACTCACAAAAACACACAAAGCAAAGGAAAGAGTGGGTCCTGTGCCCCACTTTGCCATTAAAGTTCCACATCTGACTTCACCGTGATGAGGCAATGCTTCCCCGCCTCTCCCTCCCCTTCACATGCCTCTTTTCATCTCTTCTGGGAAGCCCAGCCCAGCCCTGGCTCCAGCCTTTACTGTAAATCCTCTGCTTCCCCTTCCTCTCTCTGCTCTCAGGGCGCAGAGGGTCCCGGTCCCCCCAGCCTTTCAGCTGGGGACGGCAGCATCCCTTGCTAAACAAACCCCCTCCCAAGGCTGCGAAAGGAGGGATCCGACCCTCCCAGACAGGGAGGGAAGAGACCCTTTTGCATTACACTGGCTGATTTTGGGGGGTTCAGGAGCATAACCTCACCTGGCCTCCTCAAGCCCTGACGCAAAACTACGACGAGATTTCAAGGAGGGAGAAGAGTTTCTACTCCTGAGCTCTAAAGCTGTGTCATTCAGCCTCTTCCGAGAGACCTGCTGACTTAGGGTGCCCTGCTCCCGGCAAAGCCCGAGAAGAGCAGCGTGTCCCATCCAGAACCCAAGTTTGGAGGCAGCACCCCAAAGCCGAGCCTTCCGGGGGGTGGAGGGGGGGTTTAGTACCGTCTGCTAAAATGGCAGCTGCTCTGACGCCGAGCTACGTCTTGCGAAGTCAGCCCTGCCCTCATCACCATCATCATCATCATCTGACTGCCGGGAACTGCTCCGGCTCCAGGGGCTCTGCGGGACGGGGCGGGGGAGGCGCAGAGCCGGAGCTTCGCCTGCCCCTGCCCACCCCCAGCTCCCAGTTTGTGACTCCGGGTTGCTGGGGACAGTCCCGGCCCCGCTGGGCAGTCACCGGCTGCAAGGCACCTGTGCCCCCCGTCTCTCCCAGCCCAGCCCGGGCCATTCACGGCTCTCCAAAACAAGAACCGGGAAATATAGGGGTGGCAGCTATCCCGACCCCCGGTCTGCTGTCCCCCTGCTTCGTATTCCCCCTGCCTTGGGGACAAGGATGATTCTGGGGGCAAAGGGACAGAATAGCTCAGATCGACAGGGAGTGGAGGTGGTGAAGGTGGGGCGAGAATGGGGGAGGTTTGGGGTCTTCAGAGGAGGAGATTCTCGCCCACTCCCAGCCCAGGATTTGCCAAACGGGGAGGGGGCACCCCGGTCCCAAAGTCACCAACGCCACCCTTGGCAGGGACCTTAAGCACCGTCCCGCAGCGGGACACCCCTCCAGCCAGGACAAGCCCCAGAACTCCCAGGAGGAGAAGAGGGGGCCGAATTCCTGTCTTTCCCACAGCACGAGGTGCCCTCGCTGCTCCCTCGACCCCCCGAGAGCTGCCGCGGGACGGGAGCGACTCTGCGGGGGGAAAGGGATGCGGAGTCAGCACCGCTCGCTCGGGACTGAGCAGGGGCAAGCGGCACTGCCCTCCCCGACCCGTCCTCGACGGGACCCCCGGGAAATCGCCAACCCCCACCGCGGCCGCCCAGCCCGGGGAGGCCGGGACTGCTCGGTAACAGCACCCGGGACAGAGCCGGAGCCGCCGCTCCGGACCCCAGCTCCAGCGGGACACAGGGGACAGCTCCCGACTGCTTTCTGGGAAGGGAAAAACCCAACTTCCCAGACTTTTCCTACTCTTTCTGCGGCGGGGATCCCA
>WEIT01022935.1:0-72762 GCA_013389985.1 Dryoscopus gambensis | reverse complement strand
AGGCACCTCGCATTATCCCAAAACTTCCTCCTTTGTGCCTCGGGTAATGCAGGCGCTGAAACACGCACCCAGCTGAACGGGCACGAACTAACTTTTTATTTAATATCATCCCCCTCACCCTCTTTATTACCCAGCAATGTGCAAGAAGGGCGGAAAAAAACCTCACAAAACCAAACCAAACCAACCACCACCCGCTTCCCCGGCAGAACTGCGACCAGAAGCTGCAGAAAACAGGATTTTCTCCTCGCCCCCCTCCCCTTCGCTCCTCGTCCTTTGTAATTAGGTGAAACCCGCGGCAGCGGGGACAAAGCCCCGCCGGCGCCTCGGAGCAGCAGCACCGGGGGCCGCGCACCCCCGCACCTGTAGCCCCCTCTCAGCTGAGCCCGGAGCGCAGCGAGGAGGGGCGGGGGTGACACCGGCACCTCTCTCGCGAAACCCAAACACGGGAGACCTGCGATCCAAAATATACTCGGGAACGTCTTTCTGCCGCCTAAATGGGGAGAAAATACTATAAAACAAGGAGGGATAGTTTGTGGGCTGGCATTCCCCACCGCCCTCGGCGACCGAGCGCCTCTGCCAAGGCGTGACTTAGGCAGAATTAGGCAGCTCAAGTGTTTTAGAGGAGAAACGGGGGAGACGCACTAAGGAATATCCTCCCTACACTCCCACCGCGCCCCCCGCATCCGCCAGCGAACGGCTACGAACCGAGGAAAGTCCCGCAGAGCTTCATCCTTGCCGGGTGGCGGTGGCTGCCTGGCCCAGGGTGGCGGGGGGAGCGGGCGCGGAGCCGCCCGGGGTTACTCCATCATCCCTGGGAAAAGTTCCCGTCCGGAGCAAAAACTTATGGGCGGCGGCGGCCAATGGGGCCGCGCCGCAAAATCCTCGCAGCTCACTCGGCGGCCAATCCGGTCCCCCCCGCCCCCGCCCCGGGGATGCGCACCCCCCTCCCGGCCCCCCCTCCGGGCTGGCAGCGGGGGGAGCAGGGGAAGGGGACCCGTCCTCCCCAGCGGGCGGGGGCTCCCCGCATCCCTCCTGCCGGTAATTAGGGGAGAGAAGAAGCGGCAACGGGAACATCCCAGTGCAGGGGGGAAGGGAACACATAGCCCAATTCTCCCCCAAGCGAAGCATGCCCAGGGAGCCCATGGAATGGTTTGGGTTGGAAGGGACCTTAAAGCTCATCTCATTCCAACCCCCTGCCACGGGCAGGGACACCTTCCACTATCCCAGGTTGCTCCAAGCCCTGTCCAACCTGGCCTTGGACACTTCCAGGGATGGGACAGCCACAGCTTCCCAGCTGACCCTGTGCACACCTGAGCCCCCAGCTGACCCTGTGGACAGGGACACAGGCCACTGCCCTGAGGGCAATCCACAGGCTGGCAGGGCTCTGGACACCCAGCAGTGCAGTCACTGGACTCTCGCATGCCCAAGTCAGTTTAGAAATGCACGAGTCTAATGATGGTCACATGCAGCTTGTTGGATGCTTTGGTCGAGTCCAGGGTGCGCTGAGGAAGGGAGAGGGGGAATTGGTTCTGGGAGAGGTCCAAAATGGAAGAGGATGTCCCCCTGCCTCAAAGGACAGATGGCAACATTGGACTGAACTGATCCCAGCTGGAGAAAACTGGATACAGGCCAGCAAGCAATACTCTCACTGGCCTCCCAGATGGAAAAGCAGGGAAATAGTTACCAGGAAATAATAATACTACTAATAATACTAATAATAATACTAATAATAATAACAACAATACAACTAACCAGGGATAGCACTGGACTTTGATGCCCCATTGGCTTAGAGGGCAAAGTGCTGTCTCCAGATTGTAGACCCCCTGCTCCCAGCTTATCACCTGAGGTTAAAACAAGGCCAGTTCTTTTCACGGATCAGCGCTGATCTGAAGGAGAAGTGTCATTTCTGAAAGTGGGATAGAGAAGGGATTGCCTGGCAAAAATTGATTGTCAGTGTAAAAGCTCAGCACCCTCACCTGGGTGGGCAGATAAGTGCGTTTGCAAAAAGAGAGCAAGCCTACCTCAGTCTCAGCTCCAATAATGTGGAAAAGGGGAAAAAACCCGTGTTTGGAGGGACAGCTGGCACCAGTAACAAGGAGGATGGGACAAGCTGATATCACTGGAAGGAGAATTGAAAGCAATTTATCTCAGCAGGACATGTCTGCATATTTGGGTGTTTTTTATTTTATAAACATAGTGGAGGATGCAGTTGGAACAAATGTTGGCAAAGTGTGCAGAAAAAGAGGACAATTCACTCTTTGGGGCAAGATCCTGGGCCAAACTCTTTGTTGAATACATCTAACTCCTTAATCCAGATTTCTTTGCAGGCAGAGGGCTGTAAGAGAGAGCAGGCAGGGACAATTTTGCTGGGTTGGGGCAGGGGGGTACAAATATCTAAGTGCACCTTTTCTTCCACACATCCATCACGGTCTTCTGCTGGTCTCAGGGAGATCTGAGAAAATAATGATCAAAATAACCATTATCATTGCCACTGGATTGAAAGTCAGGAGTCTGAGTCAAATTAAAAATCTAACTGTTGAGTATGGGGACTTCTTTTGAGATCCTTACTCTTAGAAGGGCCTGGATAAGAAGGCTGGGTCCTGCATCCAGGCTGGATATGGTTCAGGAAAGGAGCTGGAGCTGGGCCCCTTGTACGGCTACATCTGACTGCACAGCTCTCCGGCAGAAAGGGGTGTGACACAGCCCGTTTGGGGACTGGCACCTCTTCCCTCTTTGAATTAGCAGCTCTGCCTTCGCAGAATATTCTGTGCTTTATTTTCCCTTCAATCCCCACCTTGGAAGATGAGAGGTGACATTGCGGAGAGCTCTGCGCTTGGAAAATGACTTTCAGAATTACGTTCTGGCAATTTGAAACTTCCGCTCTCTCATCTTCAGCCTCTTGGGGCTTTAATGGGAGACAGCAAAGTGCCTCTTCCTCCTCCCCTCTTTTCTTTTCCTCCCCTGTTCTCCGGCAGCTGCAGCGGCTGGGATTCAGCAAGGTCACTCAACTCCATTGCTGCCTGCATGCAGGAGTTCTCAAATTAAGGGGTGTTGGGAGCAGCCTGTTGAGATGAAACAGCCTTCGCTCAGCTCCAGCAAGCAAGGAAACAAAACCCCTTCACAGTGGCTCCAGACTGGCTCACCTTCCCTGAGCATTAGCTGGGGGAAAAGGTAAAGGCACGGAGGAGCAAAAAGCAGGATAAAAAGAGTCCCTCCTTGAGCTGCATATCTGCTGTCTTTTGTCTAGCAGAGCAAGCCCCAAAATTTTATCAGAGGCCTTGTGGCTGCAGCTGCCTTGTCCACTCCCAGGTGTTTTCATCAGCATCTCACCCTGGTTCTTGTTTTCCCAAAATTCCTGCTGCTGCCTCCCCTTCCCCCTGTTCAGCAGTGAGGTGGAGTTGGCCCCGTCCATGCCCTGGTCTTGGAGCACAGTGCAGAGATGGGACCTCGTCCCTGTGGAGTCTGAGCTTGCCAGCAGTGTGATCCTCTTCCCAGGTGCCACTGACCTTAGTCCTGTGCGGGCATTAAGGGGAGCAGAAGAGAACACAAATGGGAATGGAGAAGAACCACAGAAACTCCACTAATATCTGGGTGGTTCCCTGCTGAGGGGCCTGGGCAGCCATGTGGCTCACACAGAAAAAGACCAAAGGAAATACCGTCCCTTTGTAGTCTGATTTCTGTTGATGCACTGCCAGACTGGGGGGGGAGGAGGGGGGTGGTATTGTTCCATGTGTGCAGTTTTGCATCTGAAATAAATAAAATCACCAAGATATTTCTCTGTGTGCCCCAGCAGCATCTCACCAACAGCCTAAATATCTCCCCTGGCCCATGGCAGCCCTGGCTTTTCCACAGAGGAGGGGATAGCTCCAATTATCTGTTGACTGTTTTATTCTGTCTCAAATCCCTTTCATGGCTGCGTGAGGGAAAGCTGGAGAAGCCGTATGCAGATATTGTCAAGCTCAACTTGATAGGTACTGTCAAAACTGCCAGAGTGTGGTGACAATAAACATTTTAGCTGGCTAACAATTTGCTGCAAAAAGGGTTGACCCTGAAATCAAGTTCTGCTGTAATGAACACTTTGTCTCTAAATATTTGCATTTTTGCTGACAAGGTTCACTCTCCAGGAGATTTCCTCCGCCCGTGAACAATCTGCCTTCACACGAGATGCAGGATGGATGCGGTTTCCTGAGCCAGTTCCTTATCTGGCGTGAAGGAAGGATGAGCACATTCCCAAAATCAGCAGAGCCACCGTGGATGGGGGATGCCCAGCCAGGGAAGTTGCTCAGCGCCAGGGTGCTGATCCCCCTCACTGAGCAAGCCCTTTTCTGTCAGGTTCTGCGTGGCAGTGCAACACTGACAGCCCGAAGCTGGAATCAAGGCTTATCCTCATTTAACAGAGGGGGAAATTGAGGCACATGGTCATTCTGGATTGTATTTGGAGTGTCGTTGCTGAGGTGGAGACAGAGCAGCCAAAAAAGAGGCAGCCACTGCAGACGGCCCGTTATCCACGGCTGCCCCAAACCAGCCGCGAAGGAGGAGGAGGATGAAGCCGTACTGGAACTCTCAGCAGCTCCAGTTTGGTGCTGCACCTGCTCCACTCCTTCAAGCGCATGGAAAGCTGGGGCTGTCCACCCTCAGGAGCTGCTGCACTGAATCTTCCTCCATCTTCTTCAAGGCGACTTGACCAAAGTTACCTAGAGAGTCTCACGCAGAGCTCAGAGCCAAGAATTACCCTCCTTAGCCCCAAGGCCAAAAGCCAGGCTGGCTCCTCTGTCTAAGAGATGAGGCTCAGAGTTCCCTTGCTGCAAAAGTTTATGTGTTTGAGGATTAAATTTCCCAGGATAACTCTGTCTTGGCCACCAAGGGCTGATCACCACCTTGGTGGCCGTGTTTTTGTCTGCTCCCATTAATGATGGGCAAACTACTCTGCTTAATTCCCCAGGGACAAGGCGTCCAGCCAGGATGGGGTGGGGATTTACCTGTTCAGGGCATCTCTGTGGGATAAATATCCTCTAAGCCTCTCCTGCCCAAGTCAAGAACCTGCTGTGCTCTCAACCATCACAGGGAAAAGCTGCAGAGTTTGATCCCACAACATCCAAGACGCTGCGTGGGGGAATGGCTGTTGGCAGCAAATGAGGGAGTCAGTGCATGGCCTCAAACCTCCCCTGTGACATTTGTCCCCAAGTTGGGCACTGGACAGAGAAACAGCCAGGGCAGGTTGTTGGTTTCTAGCTTCAGACTCCAACATCCCAGCTCCGTTGCTACAATTAATCCTTAACGCCAGGGAAAAGTCCCCCACCGGACAGGTTTTCACACAGAGGGAGAAGATGTGAATTTCATTTCTACTCCTGGCACTGATTGTGTGGGGATGGCTGTGGGAAAGGGTCTTCATCCATTTTCCCTCAGACACCTGGTTTCTCAATTTCAAATAGAAGGTGCTCAGAGCACACCCTGCCTCTTACTGCAGCTATTAGCTGTGCTCCTCAGGCTGGGGCTGTGATTTGCTTGAGACTCCTAAATTCCTGGAAAAGTGCACAATAAATTGTAATAAAACTTCTCGCTGCTGCAGGAAACTGTGGTGGGGGGAAAAGACAGAAAGAATCCTTACAGGTTTGCAAAAAAGACATAAAGGGAAGGAAAGCACAGCTTATTTCATTTTTATCTCCCTTTCCCCTCCCTGCTGCAAGGAAAGGCAATTTTCACTAGCACAGTGTTGTCATTTTGCCGAAGAAAAATTCACAGTTTTGGCCAGAGAGTATTTTCTTTTATTTTTTTTCATTCTATTGATGTCAGAGAGCTGTTGCATTTCTGGCAGTGGCAGTAGCACT
This sequence comes from Dryoscopus gambensis, assembly GCA_013389985.1. Lineage (NCBI taxonomy): Eukaryota > Metazoa > Chordata > Aves > Passeriformes > Malaconotidae > Dryoscopus > Dryoscopus gambensis. Next base: position 66,934 of record WEIT01022935.1, on the reverse strand, counting down.
GTGCCTTGGAAGGCATCCGGGTCCTACCTCGATGCTCTCTGGCTCTGCCATCCCACATGGTGCCTCCTTGCTGGGCTCAGCATGGCCCTCACCTCCCAGGGCAGGTCCCTTCAGCCAGGCCAGCACTGGAATGATGAACATTTCAGAGCATCAGCCCTGGCTGGGTAATTTTGGCACCAAAACACAGCAAAGTGTTACAGAGTTACTGTGCTGGTATGAGGGGGCAGAGTTAAACACAGAGTTTTTCATTTAAAACGTTCAGTGAAGTGCAAGTTCCTAAACGAGTAAACGAGGCACGAGCATGGTAATTAATACCAGTGAGAGAATCAATGCTTGCTCTGCCCACATGAGCCCCGTGAGGAAACGAGTGATCCCCCCAAAAACAAAACTTGCTGCAGCTGCCCCATACAAGCACCCAGAGAGGAAGAGGTGTAGCCACATCCTGCAAATCTTCTCCCTATGACCCCTCCAGACATCTTTATTCTGATTTTTTCCTCCTGCATGTTGTCACAAAGGCAAATATCATTTTCATCCTCACAGACCTCCGGGGCTTCTTCCTCTCCTGGTGGACAGCCTAAAGTTACTCCTATTTTTCTTCTCCATTATAAACTCTGGGAGCCGCTGGGAAGAAAGCGCCCTGGTTAAAGGCTACAGGCTGAGTTCTTCCATTCTCCATTGACTCCAGAAACAAAATTTTCTCCCTTTCCTCTTCTTCACCATCTCATTCCCTGCTCTCAGGCACAGGAAAATTACCACAGCTCCAAGATACACACCATGAGCCCGTTGCCAGCTGAGCTGTTTCACCCTGTCCTCGTGGCAAGCCGTGCTGGGAAGCCCAGAAAGCACAAGGGAGGGATAATCACCAGTCCCAGCACTGCGATGATAATTAATACCCTGCTAAAAGGAGCGCTTGTCAGGTCAGGGAGCAGAAGGAGGGGTGGGAAAACAAACAGGCAAAGATCGACCCCGAGCAAAGGTTTGCTGTGAGGAAGGGGCTGGGGACAAGGGGCAGGAGGAGCTGTGGGGTGCAGAGGCGCAGGGCGATGGGGATGGGGCCTGTGGCTGTTGGAAAGTAGGTGTTTCACCCCATCAGCGTCACAGGGCTTTCCCATGTCACAGGACCCCCCTCCCATCCTCCCTTCAGCACTAATGGGCTGAGAGCCAGGAAAATCCTGCAGCCAGCAGTACTCTAAGCCATCCTGGAGCAGAGAATATTCACCCCTCTGGGGCAGTGAGGAGGCTTGGGGGAAGATTCTCCCAGATTTTGCTGGTTCAGTCACACAGGGAGGCTGAGCCTTCAGTCTTGGGGCTCCCTGCCAGCTCATGGTGCAGTTCTCTGAATTTAAGATGGACTGCACCATTTGGGGACATCAGAGCCCACCTTTTAATTGAGGTTGTAGAAGGAAATATCAAAGAAATATAAATAATTCCATGGGAGCAATGGGAAATCTTGAAACCTGAACTTCATAAATCTGAACTCAATAAATCTGAGCAAAGGGAAGCATAAGGGAAAAGAGGATGCCAGCGAGGGAAAAGTGGGCTTGGGGATCTCCTGCAGGAGAGGCTTCTGGACAGCTTTGGGCAAACTGGGTTGCTCTTTTTTCCCTGGGTCCCATCACCTGAGTGATCAGTAAAGTTCCTCTGCACTTGCTGTGTTTCAGCCCTCTCGCAGCAACCGAGTCAAACCAAAAGAAAACCCAGAACCATGGCAAGGGATGAGAGAAACAGAGAAGCGCTGGCAAGGGAGAACAATATGTTTCCAGACAAGATTTAAAAAGAAATGTTATGTTAATACCAGTTTGGCGTCACACTGTCATAACACCATCAAAATGACATGCTGCCACCACTAATACGGCTGTTTGGGGAATATGCAACATGAACAAAAAGGCAATTCGCTCAGAAACAAACTGGGATGAGTCTATACTGTAACAAAACAGAGAAATGCTGCAATCCAAGGCAGGACCAGGCAAATGCTCCGTGATTTCTGGTAGCTGTGGTGCAGGCGGGGACCAGAATGTCTGAACAGAACTTGCTCCTTGTTTTCCACGGCCTCTCAGCCTTTGCTGGGATAATCTGCTCATAAGAGAGAAACAGTTTAAGGACAGCTGTTCTGGCATTAATTAAAGCGCCCTACAGTTCTTTCCTAATAAAATCACTTTTCTTCTAAGGTTTTCTTCTCCAATTTGTTTTAATACCTGTCCCTAATTAAGTCCAGTGAGAGGAATTCACCACTTCAAATGAGTTAAAAACGGATGTTCTCAAGGCACCTGCGTCTGAAGAAAACTTATTTTTGAAGTCCATGAATTAAATTAAGAGGGGACATTTTCAAGCTGATCACTCCCTTTTGATTAGCACAAACGAGCTGCTCCACCAGCGCTGTGTTAAAAATTGTTGCACTTGCTTTTCCGGCTAATTTGGAAAGAGTTCAGCTGTTAGGGTGCTAAATGGTCACATTGAACACTACAGACCTGCAGCGCATTAAAGGAGATTGCACATCCCATCACCTGAGGATGCCCCTCTCCCGGGATAGCTGTGGAAACACGCTGCCCAACGGCGCTGACAGTGATTTGTTGACCAACAAAATTCTGGCACGAGCCCCGTGTATCAGCCATGGCAACCGGGCTGGGAGCGTGGCAATGGCAGCTGCTACGCACAGAACAGCGCTCTTAAAAATATCACGGCTGAAACCCATTAAAGAAAACAAAAATAGAAAATATGTGAGAAACCGAGGCTGTGTGTGAAATAGATACCGGGAAGGATGCTTGGTACATTTATAGCTATAGCCTGCCCCAAATTTTCCTGGACTTTTAACCCAATGCTTCTTCACTACAAGCAACCTAATTTCTTTTTTTTTTATCAGAAAATGTCAAACTTTCTGCCCCTTTTTTTATTCCTCTTGCTAATGTGATCAAAATTCAGAGCTGACCTGTATCAAAAAAAACTAAAACTAGACTAAAAGCAGAGCACTGGTATCTGCTGATCTCCCAGGCTTCTCCAGACCCGGTTCACAGCACAGTTTTCCCTCTGTACTTTCCCTTTAACCCCAGCCAGCTCTGTGGGCTGCACAATTAGAGGACAGGGTGTGAAGGGAGAAGCTCACTGCCTCACTCCTCCCAGCACAGTGTAAATCTGATAGAAAATGGCTCAGAGCCTTTCTGAGGGGCATCTTTAATGATAATTTCCTACCTCTTGTCAGAGTCTGCAGTAAAAGTGATCAATCAGTGAGGGGTGATATGCTGGGACAGAGGCTGAGCTCTTTGAAAGCCACCCCACCTCCAGCTGAGCCTTGGGAGAGCCAAATCCATTCCTGGTGTCAGCCCAGCCAAGCTCACAGTTCTGCAGGGAGGTTTGGGCTCTGCTGTCTCCTTACGTCAGGCCCCACTCCAGGAGCTGGAGAGATTGCAACCAAGAATTTACTCACGGAAGAATGAAAAACTGCCCTGTTCCATCTCTTCCCTCCCACCTGCTGGGCTTTATCTCTTAAAGCCTGAAAAATAAGGCAGAAAGATTGGCCCTGAGAGCTTTGACCCATGAGCTGGTTTTCTCATATTGCTAAAAGCTGAGCATTCAAAAAAAAAAAAAAAGAAAAAAAGCCAAAAAAACCAGCCCAGCCTTTGCCATCCAGGATGAATTCCCCATGTTCCAGCAGATCTGCACGGTGGTAGGCTGGTTCCTGCTGGAGCTGGGCGTTTGCCACGCTTTCCTAGAAAAGCTCTCTGTCACTCTCCCTGCAACATTAATTCTGAACAACAGAGATGGAATGAAATGTAGGTTTGAAAGCAAGCCACGAGGCAGGGAGCAATATTTAGCTTTCCTCTCCCAGAGGTCTCACCTGTGTTGGCACTGGTTTAAAGATGTTAGAGTGGGATTAAGGGGCTAAATCAGAGGTTTTATTAGTTACAGGAGCCCGTTTTCCTTGTTAAGTAATTGAATGCATGTGCTTGAGGCAAAGGTCGAGGCTGGCTGGTGACTCCAGGCCGAGCTCTCAGAGGATCAGCTGGAGTTGGCAGCACCAGTCTCTCTGTGAAGATATCTGGATTTCCTTTGATCTGGAGTAGAAGCTGTGTGTTACTGTGAACATCAGTTCCTGGAACATTTCTGACAAGGATTTACGTGCAGAGATATAAAGGTTCAAAATTCCTTTAAAGGAAATAATATTTGTTCTAAATAAGAGCTAAACAGGAGCTGAAACTGTGTCTTCGTAAGGGTTTTTTGTTTGTTTGCCAAATCTCTGTCCAGGATGAGAACTCGAAGGCCTGATTAGGTTCAGGTCTTCGTGAGACATTGGCCAGTCCAGGAAAAGAAAAAGCTGAGAAATTTGCAGCAAAACCATTTTTATTAATTTTTCAACTATTCTGCAGATTTAATAAATTAAAATACCTCTGCAAATACTTTGAAGCTTTTTCATCTCTGATAACATTTGGTACCTTATCATTTCTAACTGCGCCACAGAGAAAAACACATTATTATGGATTTTGTGGTAGATCCTCCAATTTATCAACCTAAAAAGATTTCCAAGCAGTAGAGGCTTTCTGTGTGAGTTAATATGTCACAGGCCGTCCATCACCCGGAGCTTGCTGAGTCTGCATTCCTAATCAGTGACTTGACACCTTGAGTTAGTGAACACTTAAAGGTTATATCCGTGCTAAGTGATGTGACCACAGCATTTCAGCTTCCAGCAGGGGACACCGGGCCCCTGGATCATCCTGGGTGTCCTGCACATGTGAGCACCACAATTTGCTCATCCAAGCAAGCACCGCTCTCCACGCAAGGGGACACTGAAATACCCCAGGACTCAGCTGATGGGGAAATTCTCCAATTTCCAGGATATGTAATTCCATTCTGCCTCCTTCCCCTCTCCCTGGGGCCGGGGAGGAGGTGCCTGTCCTTGCAGGCATCCATCACGTCCCGCCCCGGCGGTGCTGTGCTGGCTTCCTGGCCATCTGCCACGCTCTGTCCCAGCGGCGCTGCCACGGCTCTGGGTGAATGATGGTGGCAGATACGGGGTGTTATGGGCTCTGGGAGGCTTCACATCACTAAATAAATGTAATGAATATATATGATTTCATTTCCCCCCCTCCGCCAGATTGCATTTCTACGCTTCGGTCTCACTGATGTACTGCGGCTTCACTCCCCATAATCCACGCGAGCTCCACATGCCACGGATTGGAGCTGGGACACCTCTGAGGTCAGAGCTCCAGGTAAGAGAGATGCTGGCACCATATGGGTGTGGATGTGAACTGGAAATATTATACATCCTGCTGCATGCCTGGCCCTACAAGGGCTGCATCTTCCATCCCATTCCATCCCATCCGCCATCCGAGCCCCTCAGAGCACGTGAGCTCGTGCTGTGTGGTGGATGTGTCCTGCAGACCTGGAAACGTGGGAGCAGGGCAAGTGTTTCCAGACACATGGCAGACTCTGGGGAGGGACGGGGATGCCAGGGGGCAGGAACTGCCTCCACCTCGGCAGAGGAGACACGTCTTTCAGCCCGTGACAGATTTACTCCTGTGACCCAGCGAGCAGAGGTCAGAAGACCCTGACAGGAAACAAATGAGAAATAGCATCTTTCAGAAATTCCTGCAGTAGCTTCTTTCCCCTCTGGCTGCTGCATTTCTCCCACCATGCAGATCCATGGTGAATGGGCCAGGCAGAGAGATCCTTTCGAGCCTGGGTGCCAACTGGGATGTCTCTCTGGGGCTTCCCAGTGCCTGCTCTTGGCCACCTCCTCCCTGCTACAGCCTGAAGTGCTCCTCAAACTTTACACACTGTTGGGGCAATGCTTTGTAGGACCACCTGCCAGCACCCTCCAGTGCTCCTGCTTTGGCCCCTTACAGCTCCTGCAGCCTCCGTGCCTGTGTCTGAAATAAACCAGATCCATTAAAAACTACTTTGTCCAGAAGCAGAGACATGGTCTTTGCATGCTCTTGTTCATCTCCGTCAAAGCCCCTGTCCTCTTGAGCCCACTCATCTCAGCAAGTTGTTACAGGTCCCTGTCCCAAAGTTTGGCTTGGGAGCCCCTAGCACGAGGCAGCACATGCACGGGTTCAAATCCTTGCCACAGGGAAAGGATTTAATCCTTTTCCCCCCAACTCCTCCTATTTGCTTTCTGAAATGTCACCAGTTACGAGGGGTGAATACATCTAAGTAATTTATTTTATCTACTTAAAAGACGGTGAACCGTCAGTCAGAAAACACGGAAAGAGATGAATTAACTGAGCGAGTTTTCTTCACTGCTTAATTGTTCCAGAGAGGCAGAGTTCTGGGGAGGATGATGAATCATTGTTTAGGAAATATTTCTTCCAAGAAGATGATTTGAAAAAAATACATTTATAATTTATTGCAACCTCTTGCTTTGTCAGGGAGCAGCAGCCAAAGGCAGAAAGTTCCTCCCTCCCCCGTTCTCCTTCCCTCGGTTCATTATCACTATAATCTTATCTCCCGTACCCTCTCCTCACCCTTTGAATATTACATCTCCTCCCGCTTGTGTGCGGAGGTGTAGCCGCGTGCGGGGAGCGGGGGAAGCCGTCAGGGAGGGAGGGGGAGACTGGGAAAAATCGTCACATATTTCAGGCTGGCTCTATTTAAATGAGTTTGGGATTGTGCTTCTCTGGAGCAGATGGCCCTGGAGATAATGATGCCTGAGCAGCGGAGGCTGGAGCCCCTCTCTCCTGTTGCCATGGTAGGCCACGGGGCTGAAATGGATTCTGCTTATTAAATTTGCGAGCTCTTGTGTACTCAGGATGAATGGCGTTCAGTCATAAAGAGGCCCAACCTCCTAATGTGACTGGATAGTTTTATCTTGGAAAGCCAGGCACTCTAACTCCGCCAGATGAGGGGCTCATTAACCTATTAACAGCAGCCGTGGAGGAGCTCGGCCCACAGGGGCTTGGAGCGGGGTTTTCCAGGAACGTGCTCAACGCCGGTGTCCTCGTGGCATCCAACCTGGCTGAGGGCAGTCAACCATCCACTCGAAATCGGGAAAGTTTCGCTCAGAACATTTCCCAGAGGGGTTTGTGTGGGACCTAACACCACAGAGCCCATCAGAGCTCCAAGGCTGCTGTTAGCTCCTGTAGGAATAGCAACAAGAGTTTGGGATTGTCCAGGCCAGCGAGGCTTGCACGGGGTTGCTGCTCAGCCTCTGATTTAAAACACAACCTCTGCTTTTCAAATCAAGATTACACAGAAATATGTACAATGCGCCTTGGAGCCACAGCAAGAACTTGGTAGGACAGAGAAAACACTCCGTGATAGGAACTGAAGGAGAAAATGGAAAGAGATGAGATTTAGAGGACAAGTTTCTTAAAAAAAAAAAAAAAAAGATAATGAAACAAAAAATCAAAGAAAGGATTGGTGCTTTCTTCTCTGACTTTCCTGTAGGACCAGCCTTGGCTAATGCTCAAAGGGATAACTCTCCTCTGAGAGACTCAAAACATTGCAGATTAAATAGAGCAAGCTGAAAGGCTTTACCTGAAAAAATTCTTTCTTTCTACAGAAAATTGTGGGTTTGGTTCAAGTAAATATTTATATGTCTGTTCCAGCCATGACAGACAGACCTGGCTACTTCCACAGCATTGGAAACAGGTGTTTCCCTCCAGTAGCTCTTCCACACAATCATTTCACCCAGGTTTGCTTCAGATCACATAGTGAGACTTAAAATAAAGATTTAAAACCCCTTTTTTAATCAGTATAAAAGCAAGATTACTGATGATTTAGAGTGTAGTATCATTGGGATTTTGTTTTCCACCGTGCTCTTCACGTAGAGCCGCGCCAATGGTTTGGAAGAATGGAAATTTGATATGCAGTGAGACAACGTCTGTTACATTAAAATGCTGTTAACTTTGATTAACCAGAGGTCAGTAAAATAGCACTGCACTATATTTAGTTCCACAGCACTTTTTTTTACATGTTAATAGGCAAATTTTCACATGAGCTTTACTTCAAATGCAACCCAACTCTGTTTTCTTCCCCCGCAATCCTGCACAGCCAACAAAACCCACCTGCCTGAGCTGTGCTGGGTGGTTTCCCTGCTCTGGCAGCATCCACCAACCTTGTGATTTGAAATAATCTCATCAAAGGTTGTCAGCACTGGACTTTTTTCCCCAGGACTAGCACAGAGATGAGGACTCGCTGCTTTGGTGCAAGTCTTCCCACTCCAAGAGAAGAAGTCAGAGACTAAATACCTGCAAACCCCTCACCAGTTTGGTGATGGGCTTGGTGTGGTCTGGAGCTGTGAAGCTGCTGGGAGACTTTCTGACGGAAACGTTTTCCCTCCCAGCATTGGATAACGTTGGTTTGTTGGAAGGGGAAGAATTCATGGAACGGAAATTGGGGTTCTGGATCTTCCTTCTTCCACAAAAGGTGAGCAGGGAGCTTCCCCTCTTTGAATCTAAAAGCATCTTGGCAGGTAACTCCAGAGTCACACAGAAGGGGCTGGAAATTGTTCAAAAAATCCTCCTCAGCTTCCAAATCCCTCATCACAACTGTGTAAAAGTGTCATTGCACATGGCTGGGGCAAATAATCACCCATAGTGTGGGAAGATGATTCTGGCCTCTGTAAATGAAGCACAAAAGTCAAGTCCAGTCAAATTTCTTGGCATTCAATCCTCCTATTTTCAGGACAGATCTCAAGGTTAACTCTCTTAATGAAACAGCAGCAAAAGGGGTGTTCACAAGAATTGTGTTCGCTTGGCAAAGCCAGGTGAGCATTTAGTTTTAACACTCCATTTCAGGGAGCGCTGAGGATCTGCAGTCTGCAGCTGACTTTGAACACCGGGTCTCATCCAGGGACTCCGGACATTCCCTCCATCAGCTGCTGGCTGGAGCAGCTTCTGCAGCATGTGCACCTTTAAGTTGAGATGATATGAAATACAACCCTCACTCAATATCAGCTCTTTAGAAGGCTCGGCAGATCAGAGGAGCAGAAACCTGCCCAGATTTCCACGGAGCTCTCGAAACACAACCCCAGCAGTACCGAGCAGATGCAATTCAACTTGTAACAGGCAGGCTGGAAGTGCTGGTAAGGCGTTTATGTATTTATTCCTGTCCAGCAGTGTCCCCCAGCAGGTCTCCTGGCCTGGGCTGGCCACCAGAGCCAGGGCTGGGCTAGAGGCCAGGCTCCTGGATGGACTGGGTGTCTGCATGCGTAAGCCTGCCCGGTAGGTGCAGCCTGCAGGACTTATCCGGGGTCACCTTGAGTGGCTGTGTGCGAGCAGAGACTGCAGCCAGGTCTCCTGCACGCCAGGTCTGTGCTCCCAGCCCTGACCCACGGCCCTCTTTGTTCTGAAAGCGCCTCCAACAGCGAGGGTGGAGGAGAGGGTGGGCAAAACGCTCCTGGGGCAGCTGCCTACGAGTGCAGACCATAGAAAAGGGATTAGCTCCATCTTCAAAATGCAAATCCCCTCGACACACGCCAAGCTCACGGTACTCCTGGAGCCAGTTGCCCAGTCCTGACTTACAGCTTTTACACAGACACGAGCTTGCCAACTTAATGTCGGAGGTATGAACACCGGTGAATTAAAACGCAGCCTACAAATGAAAAGCAGATTAGCAGATATTAGAAGGATATTGAGATGGAGAGGCCACAGCAGTGGCAAAAGGCTCCTGGCCCTCACTTCAGTTTGTAGCACAACCTCATTCCTGACTTCTGCAGCTCCTTTGCCATGTCTTAATCCCCTTGCACAGGGATTAAATGACACCAGAGGGAAGAGGGGCTTCTGCAGACTCTCCGTGTCAAAATCCAGCCCCCAAATTATGCAGAACTAAAAGAAATGAGCCACAGCAGGCTCCTTGGTCCTCAGTCACCACCTTAAGCAAGGTGACAGGAACCAGGTGACCTTTAAGGTCCTTTGCAACCCAAACCATTCTATGATTCTATAACAAGGTGACTGTGTGCAGCAAAAAGTTTCTCTATTGTCATTACAGAAAATTTCCAAGCATTTATGGAGAACTGTGACTGAGAGGATTTCACGTGTGCTGGACATGCAGGATCTGTCAAGCAGAGCACCTGGGAATTTGGCCCAGGCAGTCAGAAAAGCTATGTTTTAGCCCTGGTCTTCATATTCCTGTCCTGCAATCAGCATTTACACACACTGCCCTAAACTGAACACTCATTAAAGTGGGACACTTGGATTGCCAAACCATTGTTTCTCAGGACCTCACTACCCCAAACAGATGAAGCTGCTGCGAAGAGGTCGTCTTGGCCCAAGCTGGCGGGAGTTGGGGTGGACACTAAGGAGCCTCCGAAAAGCCGCGGCAGTCCCAGCAGTTGACACAAAGACAAACAAGAGAAGAAAATCCCTCTTTCTGCTCCAATAGAACTTCAAATGGACCAGAAGGACAATTGTGGGTTTTGGGAAGGGAAAGACTTAGCAATTTCTCATCAATATTGTTTATTCCAGTTCTCTCTTCATCATCTATAGATGAAACAGTGCTCAGGAAAGGCTGCCACAAGCTGGGCACAGGAATCCTCATCCTCGTGGGCTGGCGTCAGTGCAGGGAAGAGCAGGAACAAGCAGGAGATGCTGAAAGATGGGATCAAAGATCCCTGTGAATTTCCTGACAGTCAGTTTTACGCCTCAGGATTTTTGCATCGAACAGGGAAAAGCCACTTTAGAACACGGGATGAAGATTGGTCTTTTCCATTCATTCCCAAACAACCGATTTGGAACCTGAGATTTTCTTGCTTGTGAATGCTTCTTGTGTCTTCCCAAAGTGGGACATACCCATGAGCAATTTTATAAATTGAAGACAAACACTTCAGTCACGAAGCCAGCCTAACTTCACAGGCAAAACAAGAACAGCATTAACCCAGCATTCTTGAAGTAACGTTTTAGTTTTTCTGTTAAAAAATAAATTACTGACTGCGTGAGGAAGAAAGGAATCATTTTGCTGTGATAATTGCAAAGCACACAGAAAAGGTAATTTTTTGCCTGACTTACATTTAGAAATGTCTCAGCTTTTACCAAACAGCCTTGGTTACCAACAAAAAGAAAACACAGAAATATGTAAATATTTAAGAACTAGCAAGAAAATCCCTGGAGAAGAAGGAACAAAAAAGAAGTGGGGGAAGGGGTGCCAGTGAATACAGAGATGTCACAGGCTGGGAGCTGCTTTTCTGAAGCCTCTTGGAAGTTCTCACCAGGGACAGCCCAGGAAAGCAATGGCATGAGGACATCCTTGAGGTCCAGCTCTCAAACACACTTGAACCTCAAAAGCAAATCGTGGCTGTGCAGGCTGTGATGTTGGCAGCAGCCTCAGCCTGCCCTCACACACACTCAGAGCAGGATATTTAAATGTTCTTTAGGCTCTCTCACTGACACTACAAAGCCGAGACCGCTCTTTCCCAGCCTGGATGAAGACCAGATATTCCGGCTCTTTCTTACACCTGGCAGATATTGAAGATTATGTTGCAAATCATGAGGACCTGAAGGTTTCACCTTCTTAATCAAATCAAGACCTACGTTCCAGAACTTTCACCCCAGTAACTTTGCTTGCCCTTGGTAACAGGGTTGTGTCAAGCTGGTCACCCTCAGCCCAAGGAAGGACCCTCTGTGACATGGCCTTGCTCAGGGCAAGCAGCTGGGTGGAGTTTTTTTCCCACTTTCCTTGCAGTTGCCAATAGTTGCAATAAACACGTGCTGCCAGTTACACCAAAGGGTTCCCATTTCCAACATGCTTTATAGGCACTTAAGGTTTTATCCTGTTGGGCAGTGACTTGCATTGGAAATGGGCATAAAACTGGACATGTTTGGGCTTAAAAAGCAGCAAACCTGGGCAGGCCACAAGTTCAAAAGAGGCAGAGGAAAGATCTTTTTGTGAATTACTTGCAGAGCTAGGACAGAAGCCCCTTGCTTGCAAATTCAGAAAATAACTACAGAAATCCATGGCAGAAAATACCCCTCCAAACCAACTTCGAGCCTAATGCAGGATCTTCTGGAGACCCAAATCACTCAGTTTAGGTGCAGGATTTCCCACTGCTGCTCTGGCCTTAACAGCCGGTCCCTACAGGGAGCAGTTCCTACGGATCTGCAAGTCCCGGGCGGATCTCTCCTTCCCTGCCCATCCCGCGGACGTGCCGGGGTGTCCCCTTGGTGTCGGTGGCACCGGGGAGCCCCGGCCGCGGTCGGTGGGTGGCAGAGGCGGGCGCGGGGGAGCCCCAGTCGTTGGGTACATTTTCTTCCCTGCGCGCTGACACGGCTCCGCTTTTGTTTCCTGAGTAAATAGAAAAGCCACGGTGGCAGGAAGGAGAAAGGCAAGGCAGGGCTCGGCAAGCAGCGCCTGTTTACAATGACAAAGGGCTCTGCCACACTTCGGGGAGGAAATTTTCCTTCCAGACTTCAGGGCTCATTAAGTGAGTGGGCACAGCTAATAGGCTTTGTGTGCGAACGGCCCCAGCCTTGCAAGGTCCAGCTGTCACTGGGGCGAATGTCAAAAATAACAGCGGGCTCAGCCACTCTCCACCCCGCTCGGGCTTTAAAATTTATCTTTAAAAGGGGGAGGAGCAGGCAATGAAAAGTAGCAAGCAATTAATGGGAGACAAAAGCAAATGGACCCGCCGGGGCTGATTGTGGGAGGGGGGAAAATCAGCCCGGAGCTGGGCTGGAGGGTTGGTGGGGAAGAAACAGAAAAGCTGAAGGACCCTCCTGTCAAGCAGAAACTCGTTGCGGTGATAAACGCGCGGGGCAGGGCTGGGAGGATGCTCAGGAATTGAGGGTCCCGGCGGTTCCTGTCCCGGCTGGGCAGATGCAGCCGTCTCCCTGCCACGCGTCTCCGCTCCCCGAAATCTCCCTCACAGATGGTGACTCTGAAACAGCGAGCACATGTCTTCCCTCGGATAATCCCGGGGTCAGGCTCCTCCGAAGTTTAGTCTCTCACTGCCAGCAGAAAGAGGACAAAATTATGCAGAAATAAATATGCTTCCATGTTTAACTTTTCTCTTTCACCGCATCCAATCTCAGCCTGCCCTGAAATAATATTTGCATGCGTTTGGTTTATCCCCCTGTCAGCTCCGTCTGGAGGGAGACGCGCAAATGGCTCGTTTGAGGGTATTTGTGATTCATGTGATGCATCAATGGGGAAAAAAAAGGATTTTAAATCTCCAGAACTTTTAATAGCTTACAGAGTTTTAAAATCTCCAGAACTTTTAATAGCTTACAGAGTCTTGGCACCCACAGTCCCACAGAACGTGCCTACTGTATTTTTAGCTAACCTCGAGCTGACTTTGATTTCAGGCAGCAATACCCCACACGCCAGAGCTTTTCTTTATTTCGAAGAATGTACCCTTACTGCAAACCACGTTACCCACGTTTTTAAGACACAAGGATACACCCCATCACTTTTCCTGCTGAAAACTGTTTTTCCGTGAATCTTGCAGCTACTTGGTCTCTGCACCAAGGCGAGATTGTGCTCGATCAGCCTGAACTCATGACATTTACACAGCGCTTTGTTACTTCTGGGTAGAAGACATGAGCTACAAGCAGTGGGTTCTGTATATCAGACAATTTGGGGGTCCAGCTAACTAGGGGTTTTCAGACCAAGAAGTTCTATCCTTGTGAAACTCTGCCAGATCCCACATCTGAAAAACAGGGTTCCTGAAACAAAGGCACTTGAAAGGGTTGGCCTCAGCACAAGGGTTTAACCAAATGGTTTGACATCATTTCTCCTTTTGGCAATAAGAAGTTCAGCCCACAGAGGCAGTTTGGCCTCCCAGCACTGCAGAAGTACAGGTTGGGCCTTTCCTACCTCCAAGTCCAGGCAGAGCTCCAGGCTGCCAGGAAGGGCTGAGAGGCACAGTGCTGGGAGGTAAAGGCAAAGGATGCCTGTGAGGATGCATTCCCAGAGGAATTCAGGGCACCTACTCCAGAGCCAGGCAGCCTTGGAGGAGATGCTGACACATCTGATTAAATTCTGACCTCAAACAACAGTCCCATTGCGTTCTCTGTTTTCTCATGTGCAGATACACTGTGATAAAAGACAAAGAAAACTCTCAGGAGGAAGTTTTGGGTTAGTTCGGGCCTCGAAATATGGCCACAAAAGAGGTGAATCATGCCTGGAAATCCTTGAGGGTGCCTGAAAACAGCACAGAAATTTTGCCTGAATGAGTCACGCCGGGGAGAGCTCGAGCTCTCAAAAGACGCAACAATACACCTTGATGGGAAGGAAGCGAAGAGAGGGAGCCTACTCCAAACACATCTGCTCAGATCCAGGGTTCAGCTTGTTGCACTTGTATGGGGAAAACTGTGCAAACAAACAGTTATTGAATGGGTCAACTGAGCAGAGTGGCTGAAGGAGCCGAACAATGGGGCGGTTTATTCGCTTAATGTATGCCAAGGCCATTCACCAGGCAAGCACCTCTCAAGGAGCCACGTGACAAACAGACTCAATTTGCTGTTTGCCGAGGTCGTGCGTTTGGGGTGCCACGGACGATATTTGTTAACGGGAGTGACAAGGACAGCGAGGGAGCGGCCTCGTTTCCAGCACCTCCACGGCGTTGGGGTTTTGTTCTCTTTAATTGCACGTTGGGAGGAGAGGGGCTTTCTGAGCTCCTCAGTGAGATGTGATGCTTGTATCTCTCGTTTTTTACCTCTCTGAGCCCTTTGGAAAGCTTGGGAAGCCAATGTGTGCTACTGCACAATGCCATGTGTCCCTCTGTCATCAGTTCTTCCATCACCAGTGTCATGTCAGGTGGGATTTGGAGTCTAGCAGCAAAGGCAACTCGGAGCCATCGGCACCTGGGGAAGAGAACACAAAAAGCAGGGGATGAATTCAGGGTTTCATTCATAGTCAGCCTCAGCCTTCTGGATGCTGCAAAACACTCAAAGATTCAGCTGTACAAACAGTGGATTTGACAAATTCATCCTCCCCTTCTGCCCAAGGACCCTCCATGGCCACTCACAGCTTCCTTGCATTTATTTGCTATTCAGATCTGATGGATAACTTTTCTTTAAAGTAAAGCGAGTTGATGGACCGTGGCAGTCTCCAGTTGGAGTCTCTCTGCTGAGTGGAGGTAAAGGGATCACAGGCTGCAGCTGATCCCCACTTGTTGATGGAGGGTTTGTCCAACCCTCCCTAACCTGCAAAATCCACTGCTGGTGGTGGACGCCCACCTTTGACACAGGATGGGACTCGAGGAGCAAGGGTGATGGGACAGGGTTTGATGCCATTTGCACAGTCAGGTGGGGATTTGCTCTGCATGAGACAGCACAGGTCACACAGAGCTGTCAGACAGCTGGTGAGCAGGATCTAAACACCTCTTTGAGGTATTACCCCAGATTTTCAGCAAAAGACAACAGCAGGGGCAAACAGGCAAATAGGGTGATGAAGGAGGGAGGAGGAGGAACAAGAGAAGTGTCAGGAAAGGGAGAAAGGACAAACAGACAGACTGGGCAGGATGGTGCCGCACTGGGGGAAACATCCCGCACCCCCAGGCTTGCTGGGCTGGAGGCTGGGACAGCCTGGCTGATGGGCCTCCCCCAGTCTGCCCAAAAAAGATGGAAATTTGGGGACACACACTGCGTAGCCTCACCTCTCTCCCCGCACCCGCGGTCCCCTTCCCCCTCACGCCGGGCCTGACAGGATTTCCTACGCATCTGTATGCAAATCGCAGGCTGACGCACCGGGAGAGGCACTTTGTTCCGAGCATCCCCGGCACAGCTGCTCCGCTTCCCGGGGCCAGCCGGGCCCGCCCGAGCCCCTCCGGCCAGACACACCGCGGGGCTCTGGACACGGCCACACCAACTAAAGCACGGCACACCTTCAGGCAAACACCCCACGTGCTGCCCGTTCCGCAGCCAGGGTCTGCCGTGAAGCGTCTTGGATAGGGGCAGGGGAAAATCGAGCTGCCTTTATAAAGTATCAGGGCAGGTCTTCGAGAAAGCAGAAGGTAATGAGGGACAATGCCTTAGAAGACCAAACCAGAGTATTTTTTGTATTGATGTGGCTCCTCGTGTCCAGCCCAGTGCCCGGCTGCGAATCAATCTGCTCCCAGGCTGGAAAACAATTTCTTGCAGCTGAGACTTGGTGGCAGAGCTTCAGTTCCCTCCAGCCCCAGAGACACAAAGCACAGTCTCCACTGCCCCCAAATACAATACCTTTGGATTTCTTCAGTGTCTCAGCCAAACCACTCCTCCTTCTGCCTTCTCTTTGGATATTTTTTTTTTTCAGTTAGAAACTCATCATATTCTGTGGGGGGAAAAAAACCACAACAGTATCTATTGTCTCAAAAACCGTTTATTTTCGGCAGGAAATGTTTACAGGGCCCCAGTGAGTTCCCAGCCGTCTCTGCAAACAGAGAAACCTGAAACACTCTGGGAGGTGATTTTTCAATAGACCAAGACAGAAGCACTAGAAATCTCTGCCAATAAAATGAGCCATTGCTCCCCAAAACAGAAGCCAAGGTTTGAGCTGCTGGCCCTGAGGAGCTGGGTGGGGTGACTGATGGGATGGGAAAACCCAGACAGCCACCATCCCCCTTCCTCACTACTGCAAATTACAGCAAGTATTGGGGGAGCAATGGGAAACACGCCATTCAGGTGCGTGGTGCTTACTGGATATGCAAAAAACCCCAAAAGGTGGCTTTTTACCAGCATCAGGTTTATGGTCTGGCTCCATACGTGGCCGGTGACCAACCTGTGTGCAAAGTCCTTGTGCCTCTCTGGTGCATCTTCCACCCCAGCTGTCATTTGCAACTCAAACAGCCGGTGCCTCAGGGGATCTGTTTATTTTCTCCTTTCTGCTGGACGAGATTCTCTGGCTCAACACTTTATAAAAGCAGATTTTATTTTTCCCTTCATCCCATGCGACACAGATGCAAATGGGGAACAGTAGGATGCCAGCTTATCTTTTATTTGTGCTTTTAGGTTATAATTGCAGTCTGAATCACTGACTTTTAAGTTACGCTACATTCTGCCTCAGCAGAGAAAGGGAGAGGAGCGGAAACAGGGAATGATCCCTTGAAGTTCAGTAACACCAAGCAGCTTTGCATTCAGACAAAAAGGCATTTGCAAGTGTTCCTCCCATTCGTTAAAGGCACAAACTATTGCCATGATGAAATAATAAAGAGANGGGGGGGTGGGTATCGAGCAAGAAAGGCTGCTTTGGTTCCTGTGTGACCATTGTGCTCACGATCGTGGTATCCATTTTCTAGCTGTGATTTTGGGGAGTTCAGAGGGTCTTACCTCACCCCAAAAATCAGCATTTCGGTGGGCTGCAAAGCCGAGGTCTCCAGCCACAGGAACCGCGTCTCCTGGTGCAGCCCTGCGCGGAGCTGGCGAGGGAATGTCAGTGCTGCCTGTCTGCTGTCACCGCATCCGTCCCGCTCCTGCCGGGGCCGGCGAGTCCAGCCATGCCCTGACCTGCATTAACACTTCTCGCAGGAGCCAGGGCTGCTGGCCCCGCACGGCCGGAGACGGGGGAGGCAATAAAGCAATCCCAGCCCTGCCGGCTGCTCCGGCAGCGTGCGAGACACCTGGAGAGCCCGGCCATCCTCTCCCTCCTCCTCGCCCTCCGCAGGGATGGAGTGTGAAGTTATAAATCCCCGAACAACACGGGCTTAGCCATGGAAAGGGTATTTGCACTCAATGCGGAGTCCTAATTTCCTTTTGAAGGCTCTACATGTTTGATTAGCCAACTTCAGCAGCCCCATAGCATCAGGTCAGGGTAATTAGAGACCTCGTGTTAATGAGTAAACAATGACTCAAAAGCCTAATTGACACTTCCAAGCCCATGCATGTTGCTAATTGCCAGAGCCAGACCCACGGCCCCCGTGCTAACCCGTGTTAAACCCTCCCTGGGAATAAGAGTTATCCCCGCTATTGGCAGCACCGGGAGATCTCCAGCAGCGGGACAGGGGGAGGAGTGCGAGGGGCTGGGATGGGCGCTGCGACACGGACAGTGCTGGAATGGGCGCTCTGTGCCTTTCTCCCTGCCCAAGGTCCGTGCCGAGGCTCCCGAGCAGACAATGCCACCGCGCCCTGCCCTGCGTGCCCCCGGCCGTGACCCCGCAGGACCACCCTCCTCGCAGGGCAAGGGCAGGCGGCCGCCCCGCTCCAGCAGCCTCTCAATCTTCCCCGGACAAAGCCTGTCTCGGGGAGCGGGTCCTGGGGAGGGGGCCAGGGCAGGGCTGTCTGGTGGGAAGTGTCAAGGCTGGGTCGCAGGGCAGAGAGTCCTGGAGGAGCAGGGGGAGAGCGAGGGTGAAAGGGCAGCCCTGCCTTCCCACCAGCCGCCCCGGCTCCCCCTCCTGCCCTTTGCTCCTCTGTCTTGCTGCTACCCCAGCCTGGCCTCGTAACGGAGAAAATCCCAGCACAATTCACGGAGTATTTCACTCCCAGATAATTTACGGACAGAGCATCTGCTGGACATGGGGTGGACACTGGACCTAAACCCAGCTTTCACACTCTCTAGCCTTGTTCGCTGTAAATTTGGGTGTTATTCGGGCAGTTGGAGTAGGTGATCTTAGCAGGTCCATTTCAAATTAAATATTCTAGTCTATTCTTTTTTCCGAAAAATAACCTCCAAAAGGAACTAAAAGTGCCTCTTTGTCTGGTCCCAGTTGCAGATCTAGTGCAGTTCATCCAGGAAAACTGCACAGAGAAACTCAGCCTGAGGATCATGCCTCATCCCATGGGAGATCAGCCTTGGCCAGGGTGTGATGGAAACACCAAATCAACCTTCATTTCTTTCCTCTACACACAGCAGGGGCTGAAACCTGTCTCATCAAGTAAAGCCTTCTTTAAATTAGGTTGATATTATGGACTTAAGAAGCTCCCAGTGACAGGATCGACACAGACAGGCTAAAACAAACACCTGAGCTGAAAGCAGAGGTGCAGGCGAAAGACTTCGAGTCGTAAGAGCTTTGAAATGCCCCCCAGCTCACAGCTTGGGTGCCCTGGTGAGAGACATCCCCGTGGCTCTGCCTTTGCACAAAGGAGAATCAGACATTGGAAGTGGGAAATGGGTGTTTCCTTCATGTCAAAAAGAGACAAAATCCCCCTCACCAGAAAAAAAACCACCCCCTCCCTAATAAATTTGCCAGCCAAAATCTGCTCCACCCCAGCTGACTTCCCATCCACGCATCCATCTCTAATCATGAAAATTAATTGTGAAAATTAATTTTTAGGCGTGCTGTTATTGACATATCCTGATGTCTGGGTGAGGGCAGCACCACTTTGGGCTTCACGCCCGAGTTGCAGCCCTTGTCCCTGCAAGCAGAGCTGTCCCAGCCCCACGTGGGGCTCCAGAGTCCCCGAGTCCCCAGGCTCCAGAGTGCCCAGGCAGTGTCCGGGTGTGAGGGAGCATCGGGCACAGACCAGATGCATACTTCTATATGAGACTCACTAATGGCCTTTCAGGTACAACATTATTATTTTCCTCTAATGGCTGCTTTTCTCTTTCTTCCTCGCTGGCTCATAAAAGGCACATCATAACTACAGAGGGAGGGGGAAAAAAAAAAGGCGAAAGCTTTGCAAATTACAGCAATCAGAGAGCCTGGACCATTAGCAGCATCTGGGACTGCATTTTACATAACAGTGGACACTTTCTTTGAAACAATTACAGCTAATAATGAATTAGGATTGACTGGGCTGTAAACGTTTCAAATTGCAATTCAGAGACTGTCACTCCTCACCATCCCCTTCTCACTGGAAAAAGCCCTCTCAATACTCGGCAGTCCGTGAGTATCTTTGGAGGAGATGAGGTTCTCCGCGGCCACGAGTGCAAGGTCCTATGCTGTGGTCTCATCCTGAGCTCTGATGGATTTGGGATCTTGCCTCCAAATGCAGACACTTCAGAGAAGAGTTTACAATGTAAATTGATGTATCAGGGTGGATTGTCCTGGTCTTTTTTAACTAATCCCAATTTAAGGGTGGATCAGCAGGCTGTCCTTTTCTGTGAAGGCACTGCTTTCCAAAGGGATGAAGGGACAGCTCCTCCCCAAGCCCCACGGAGGAGCTGCTGTGGCCCATGGGGTGTCCTGTCTGCAGCTGCCCCAGCCCCTGTGAGCCCAGTGCTTCCCTGACCCTGCAGCTCAGTCTGTTCCCATATTTCTGTCCCATACTGTGGGGTTTGGGGCTCAATCCTCACATCTGCCACAGCTGAGACTGTACCCTGGTGGTGCCTCAAAATCCATCGCAGGCTGGGTCTTCTTCTGCCTCATCTGGGGCAATGACTCCCTCCAGCTGTTGGGAATTTTAAAAGTGTGTGAGTTTAATATAAACCAAAAAAGTTATTTGAGAATATGAGCTCTTTTCGCCTTGTTTCTGGGCATTGCACTGGTTCTGCAACGCTTGAGAACACACCACACCTGCCAGGACAGGAGCCGCATCCTCGTGTCCCCCATGTACCTCCAGACAACCCAGACAGAGCCAGGACAGAGCTGGGGGGTCACTGGGGCTCAATCCCCCACCACGGCCAGCACAAGCCCCTCCAGCTGGGCTGTGGATCCACATGCTCGGCCTCTGCAGCTGCCTCAACAACACAGGTACCTGAAGAGAAAGTTAAGAAAAATGCATCAATCCCTTCCCTTTTGCTGGAATAAAACCGTTCCTTTAAAAGGCAGCAAATATAGAGAGGGAGATTGAGAGCAGGGAACACTCGGGGCCCTCTGTGGGAGCGCAGATGTGCTGTAAATGGGGTGCTCTCTACCCGCTCAAAGCCCCCTTCTCTCCCGAGCTGGCAGGCCCTAAAAGGCCACTTGTTCTGCAAGTTGGCTGCTGTCTCAGCCATCGTGCCACCTCAGGTCTCGAAGATCATTCACACAGGCTGATTGCTCATCCCCGTTCCCAGGAAGATCACCAGTGACACACTGAAGCAGAGGGGACATGAAGAGACAACGAGGACCCTGAATCTTCCCCAACCCCAGTCCTTCTCAGGGGGAAAGCAGCATATTCAAAAATGAAAGGAGGCAGAATCAACCTTAAGCAAAAGAAACCCCACACTCCTGTGTCTGATACACCCTGTGGAACGGTTTTGTGTCTACTCCTTGATGACATTTGAGTTTTCAAACTCTCAGCAAGATGCTCCAGTGTCAGCAAGCCACGGACCACGGCTGCCACCTCTTGCACCCTGGGCACACCTCTCCTTCCACCTAAACCTGACAGGTTTTCATTAACAGCATCTCTTTGCCATCTTTGGCAAACCTGAAGCCTGGCACTAAGTATGCCTGGCAAATGGCTGCCTGTTTTACAGAGATGGCTCACACCAGCCTTAAAACTCTAATTATAGAGGAATAACAAGGCTCTAAAGCTCAGAAGCACTTAGATATTATTTCAAGCCAGCCAACGAGGAAGTTACAGCTGCTGTAATTAAACATGACACGGAGAAGTCAAGCATTAAACGCAGGTTCATTAAGAAAGCGCAGGGACTCGGTGATCCATAAAGGCAGGACCTTGTAGTTGTGGGCCAGCTGGGGAGAAATTCAGAGAGGGGAAGTCTCACGCATCTACCTCGAAAAGGCAGCAGCGAAGCTGCTAATTGTGTTTGCATGATGATAACGAGCCACTGGCAGGACTTTCTGGAGGACAGCTCAGTTGCTGGCTGTGCTTGGCTTCCCAGGCCACCACCCCGTGCTGGGACACCAGCCAGGCACTGTGTAGGGTCAGGCCCCAGCCCCAGAGCACCCAGAGCTTCCCTTGCACCTCTGAGAACAAGCTCTTACACCCAAATGTGAAAAGAGAGCGGAGAAGGTGGGATCCTGCCTTGTCCTTCCTGGCTCCCTCCCAGCTTCCATCCCCTCAGGGTGCCCTGCTCCAGGTACGCAGCCCAGAGCCCTCAGCCTCTCTCAGGAGCCTGCAAACCAACATGCACTAATTAAGGAGCTCTCTGGGCTGGTTCCTCAAGTCCTGCAGAAACTGGAGTGAAGCATCCCAGGCAGGGACCATCTCAGGGAGCTTCAGAGGAGCAGAGACAGGAAATTCTATGATTCCGAGTGCAGGATGCCGCATTTGGTAGTTTTCAACTTGCAGATCCAGCAGCCATCTGCGTTTGTTAGAAGAAAAACTCCTGAACCCAAGAAAATGCTCTCGTTATTTAGGTGCTGCTCCACCAGCAGACACCTCATGCTCCTCGAGCTGCTCTCGCTGGGTGCAGGGCAGGATGGGGCTGAGCCAGGTGGTCTGTAGGTGCTGGCATGGGCAGGGCTGTTTAGTTAAGCCCAGGGCTTTTTCCACATGGGAATGGCAGCAGGAAAGGGAGGCAGACAGGCACACTGGGACCCCACAACTCCCCGTGCAGCATCTTCTGGACAGGAGCCGCGACCACAGAAGCAGGACCATAACCTACCACCGCACTGAGACCTCCGAGGGGAGAAAAACCCACTGCGGGGGGTGTGGAAACATGCCACAAAAATGGACACTAAACCCCAACCACCCCCAGACCTGAAAAAAAAAAATAAAAATAAACCCCATCAAGATGCAGAAGAGGGGACGAAGAACAGAAGAAAGGAGGATGAACAGCGCGACCCCCCCTGACCCGGAGCGTGCAGCCCCGGCTTTGTGCGAGCCCCTTCCCCCCTGCGCCTGCCCTACAATCAGGGCAGCTGCCTGGAACGGGGCCGGCTGCCGTGGAGGAGAGGGCAAGGGGGCAGAGTGTAATTTATTTACTCCTCACAATGTGCTGTTTGAACAGACTCCCAAAGAAAACGGAGGAGGAAGCAACACTCTGCCAGGCAGGAGGAGGAGGGGGATGTGGGGCTGGGAGAGATGGTCCTAAATGGATTAAAAATTTACCCTGCAACTGTGGGGCTTTAATTGATACACGGGGAGGGGGGGAGCGGTAAAATTTCCCTCTAATTGTATTAAAGATACACTAATTAGGTTGATTAAAAACAGAGAGGCTGTTTCTTTCTTTCCCCAGAAGGCCTAAGGGATGGTGATGGGAAGGGGGGAGAAGTGCAAACAGATTGGCGTTTAAAAAAAAGGAGTACAAGAGAGAGAAAAGTGCTCAGCCCCTGTGAGAGGTGCAGACCCATCAGCTGCCCAGGGCACCCTGAAAGCCGGGCAGTCTTCTAGGAATGGTAGGATGGCCAAAGCTTCACCTTCTCCCCAGAAATGAGGTGCCAAGGTGGCAGAGTCACTCTCAGCAGCTTCAGTACCACAAAAGCCTAGGCTTTGTTCAGCTGCAATGCCCTACAATTGGGGTTTGCATTAATTTTGCCTCCTTTTGTGAACTTTGGATCTTCCTTATCAACACAAGTGTCTATAAATCCTTGTGGGTAAATAGATGTGCACGTATATCAACTTTAAAATGCAGGCTGTACTTTTGCCCCAAAACCAACAAACCTAGGGCAGTGGGTTAACTGCTTAGTCCCTGCCCAGGTGATCCCAGCCATTAGAGAACAAACATGCTGAAAGGGAAAGGATGGGCAGGTTCATCTCCATCACCAAAACCTCCCATTGCAGGTGCTTTCCCCCTCTTTTCACTTTCTGATCTCATTTCTCGCTCACTGATGCCAACCCTCAGCCCAGAGCCCACTGAGAGGGTACTGACAGCCCCTCTGAAACCCTCTGTGAACTTCTTACCTGGGAATTCCTGCTTTGAGGAGCCACCTGGCCTTCCCTCCTTCTTAAGAAGGACAGAAAAGTACTTTTCAGCCTGGGGTAAACTTTCCCTGTGGAAGGTTTTATTGCTCGTGTATGAGGTAGTTGCTAATTGATCTGTCAAATGGCCAAGCTGTAAAACGGGAATGGCAAATAAAGAGCTGTGACTTTAAGGGAGATAAACAATATTGTGTTGGGGTTTTTTTTTCCTTCCTTCCTCTTCCAAATGACCATTTTATCCTTAGTCTGAAACCACGGGATGAAGGGCAAACTCAAATTGAGGAAGGAAGCTTGATGATTTCTGATGCTTCCATTACTGCATAATCAAGGACTAAAACTGCAATCAACAGAACCGCCTTTGCAACCCAGCAGCTTTCAAAAAACTCAAGTGAAAGGGAGATAATTTTCTTTGTGGGACTTTATGTTCCTGAACCACCACCTCCCTTCCGCCTTATTTTCTTAATGTTTGTTTAGGAAAGAGAAGCGGAGGGCTCCAAGGAGACAGGCGGGCTTGGATGAGCGCAGTAAAGTGTGGTTTAGGTTGGAAGGGACCTTCGAAGGTCATTTATGCAGAGGTCGAGTGCAGAGTGATGCAGGACAAAGGCACTACAGCCCTGAGAAGGCAGCTAGTCACCGGAGAAAATCCTGGAATCGTTGGGCTTGGAAGGGACCTTAAAGATGCTCTCGATCCAAGCCCCCGCCGGGAGCAGGGACACTTTCCACTGGACCAGGCTGCTTTGTGTTTTAGCAGCAAAAGTGCCATATTTCACCAGCCTCACCTAGAACCTGGTGTGAACCTCTCCTGTGGCAGGAGCTGGTGCTGGGGCTCTGGTTAGGCTGCCTGCAGGTTACTGCCTGTGCTGGTACAAGAGGGTCAGGGATGAATCAACTCCATTTCCCCTCACCCAGCGGCACCAGCCAAGCCAGCAGCGCTACCCTGAGCCTGTACTGGCCGTGCTCACCAACACGCCGACTCCCGGAGCCAGGACTTTGAAACCAAATATAAAACCTCTGCGTTTTCTTCCATTTCCCCTTTAATTTAGGCAGTGTTGAGGCTTTGGCAGGGAAAGGGTGTGCAATTGCTGGGGCTGCAGCAACAAGCAATGCAGCAGAGCCTGGATCCTTTCATCTGCGAGTGACGGGGCGCGCACGGCGCGCTCTCCTCTTGAAAGCATCTCTTGTCTTCAGAGGCTTCCCCGGCCCCTTTGACAAACACCTCAAGCCTTTGTAGGTGACTATCACACTCTGCCACAAGTGACACGTCCTGCCAGCTCCTCCCTCCCCTGCACAAAAAGCATCACTTGAAAGGCAGCTTTTGACAGCGTTTGGCTCGGCCCGTTTTGAGCAGCCTCGGAGCAGCAGCAGTTGGCTCTGGCTGGAGGGGGCCCCGTGCATGCCCAGGGCGTGCCAGGGGGTTGAAAGGATGGTGATGGCTCCTGGGAGGTGGGAAACACTCAGAACCGTGTGAACAACCCATCTTGTTGCACTGCAGGGCTGTCTGCCCCCCTCCACCTCCACACGCTCCGCTGCATGAAGCACCAAGACAATTCCCTGCCATCATTTCCATGTTCCAAGGCAGCCACTGCTTGAACCAGTGGTGCCACAAGGGAGCAGGAGGAAGGGAAAGGGGCATCAGCACCATCACCCAGCTCCCAGCCTGCTCCAGCTTCACTCCCCACCACCAGGTCTCCTTTTGCATGTCAGGTACTCTCACCACTCTGATTCTAAGGGAATAAAAAGTGAATAAAGCTCTCACTGCAAAATCCCACAATTACACGATCCCTTTGCACCACGGAAGTGACAGCTGAGGTTGCATGGCAGTGGAAGCCTCAGCTCGGCTGCCCAGGTTGCTCATTGCTCACAGCTTTCAGTGTACCCAAAGCAGCAATTTATTTTTTCAGTACTATCGTGTTTGCTGGGAAATTAAGTTTTAGAAGGACTAAAAATATTAACAAATTTAGATTGAGAAAATGGGAGGAGGAGGAGGAGAGCGGATTTTAAAAATGTCAAAACACTCAGATGCAGCATTTTTAATGAAATGTTTCACTTCAGAAATGCCAAAACATTTTGTTTTGACATTTTCAAAGTGAAACTTAATGATTTTTTTTTCTTAGAAACAGCATGGATTGCTTTGTAATAACCTGAGTTAAAGAAGAAGGAAAGAGGACAAAACTTTTCACCATCCTTCCAGCAACATATTGACATAGAAAGAACATTTTCTTCCCTCCTCCTGCCATTTTGCCAACAAAGTTAGGCATTTTCTGTTTCACTTCACATTGCACTAATGAGTTTCCCTCCTTTTCTGCACTGAAAACCGGCTCTTGCCTTAGCCTGGCTTCCAAGATCCTCCCTTCTGGAGGATGTCCTGCCCACTGTTGCTCTCCTGGCCCAAAGAGGTTTCAACACAAGCAGCTTTCGTGGAAGAAGAGCTTCCTCCTCTGCTGTTTGGGGGCAGGGCATCCTGGAGAATGAAACCTCCCTCTGTGCTATCACCCAAGCCAGAAATCACACTTTTCCTTTGGTGTGTGATCCAAATGAGTCCCTGACTTTACCTGGAGTGCCGTGTCTGGCTCTGGAACCCCCAGCACAAGAAGGATGTGGACCTGTTGGAGCGAGTCCAGCGGAGGGCGTGACAATGCTGCCAGAGCTGGAGCAGCTCTGCTCTGGAGCCAGGCTGGGAGAGCTGGGGGTGTTCAGCCAGGAAAGAGAAGAATCTGCGGAGACCTCAGAGCCCCTTCCAGTGCCTAAGGGGGCTCCAAGAGAGATGGAGAGGGGCTTTAGACAAGGGCGTGGCCAGGACAAGGAGGAATCACTTCACACTGACAGAGGGCAGGGTTAGATTGGATACTGGGAAGAAATTCTTCCATCTGAGGGTGGTGAGGCCCTGGCACAGGGTGCCCAGAGAAGCTGTGGCTGCCCCTGGATCCCTGGCAGTGTCCAAGGCCAGGCTGGATGGGGCTTGGAGCAACCTGGGATCCCCCACGGGAGGGGGATGGAATGAGATGATCTTTAAAGTCCCTTCCAACCCAAACCATTCTGGGATTCGTGATTTGGTATCACACCCAAACCTCTTGAAGGACAGAGGGCAGAGGGTTGGTCCGCAGCCAGCAGCATCCTGAATCCTGAGCCCTCCTCCTGTGCATACACAGTAATAAAATGGACCATGAAAGTTTATCAGCCATGAACCAAATGACTGTTTACATGTGTTTAGCATGCACTTATTTGTGGTCTGTAACCCTTCTCCTAATGCCTTGCTCCTAACAGTCACTGCGCTGACAGCCCGCAGTCTAACACTGACCAGGGCAGGTTTGGGGACCGGGAAGGCGTTTCTGGAACCAGCCTGCATGGAAAGAACACAAAGAAGCAGCTGAGTATCACTCAACCCCGGCTAGGACCAAGGGGTACCAGTCATTCTCCTCTGGCTTTCAGGCTTTGGGTGGGGACTCTTCAGCATGGCAAGAGGAGCCCATCACATGGCATAAATCCAGGCCAAAGGGCCCCTCGGGATAAAAATAACCCCTGCAAAGGGAGAAACACAAACAGAAGGGGTTGCAAGCTGTGAAAAGAGTAAAGAGAAGCTCAAATCCTCAAAGTGAAGTGAATTGGGTACCTTTTGCAGCCCCCTCAGGTCACCTCCCAGCCCGTGGATGAATGGCTGCAGCGGGGGAGCTGCAGAGCTGGAGCAGTTTTGGCTCCTAGGAAAGGAAGGCGGATGTTTCCTTCCCACAGGTAAAGAGCTGATTCCTTGCAGGGAATGGCAAGAGCTGATGCAGCTGGGGGCAAACACGTAAATCCAAAATATGTCAAAAAGAGTGAAACTATGTGAGGAAACAAATGCAGACTTTTGTCACTTCTTGCTGAAAACACACACCCAAAGGGGCAGCGGGGACAGCTGGTGGCATCACTCTGTGGGAAGCCAAACCCAGCAAACCCTGGCAAATTTTCACTGGGGGAAAGAGGTAGAGACCCACATAAGCCTGGCCTGTCCCTGACCTGTGCTGGGCCAGGCTGGAGCAGGGTCAAAGCTCAGGAGAAGGTGATCAAAGCCCTGAGCAGCCTTTTCTTCTCCAGGCTCAGACACACACGTTTCACTGTAGGACATTTCTCTTCGCTCAGTGCAGAAGAGATCAAAAATAATGAACTGCTTGCACACCCCCTGCACATGCAGACCTGTATTTGCATATGGAAATTAAATCCTTGGGTAGGCAAAGACAAGCACATCCAATGGATTTACATCAGGCTCCTTACCGAGGCTTGCTTGAAGTGTCTCCGTAGTGCCAAGGCTCATGGGCTGAGCCACAGCGTGTCCTCGAGTGGCTGAGGGCAGGGGCACAGGGAGGTGTTTGAGGATGCTCCTGACCACAGTGGCACTGTGGTTATCCCTGCAGCAAGGCCAGCTCCGTGCTCCTCAGAGCGGGGATTGGACCCAAAACCCCTCCAAACCCCTCCGTTTGCTAACCGGAGTTCTGCATCCTGTTTAAAGGACAGTGCCGCCTATTAAGCAATTTACTCATTTCTAATTAAGATTATTCAGTAGCAGGTTTTGTGCTTGCAGCTGAGTGCTCCCAACTGGCCACAGGCTCAGCAGGAGGAAAAGAGCTTCAAACACCCATCCTCTGCAAGGAGAGGCAGTAAAAAAACTACAGGGAGAAAGCAACAGCCCCCAAAAGGTGAACTGTCCCTTTAATTTCTGTCAAGGCTAAAGCCCACAGACTACAAAAACAACATTTTAATTTAAATTCCGATTCCACATTCATTCATGGGAGCTGGCTCTGAGCGGGGATTTCATTAAAGGCTTTAATAGATTTTATAGGACTTGTCAGATCCGGAAAGGTTATGGAGCAAATGCATTTTCTCTGCTTCCAGAATTTCAACAACGGCTCGGTAAACAAATTTACCATGAAAATGCAAAGAGTCCAACCTTGTACAGACAAGGAGAAATGAACTTCATCTGAGTGACTTAAAGGCATCAAGATTCACTCTCCGTCCCTTCCCAGCTCGCTTCCCTCTGCTCTTTTCCTTGGCATGCTGTACAGCTCAGAACACATTTCTTTCTGTTTTGGTGGAAAACCAGAAAAGTAGAAACATCTTTTTCCATGGATCACACTTGGATTCAGAGCTACTAATAAATAATGGCAGCTTTAGCAGCAGTGCAGGGATGGGGGGCTTAGAGAGGCTGCTATGAGAGCTCTCATCCAAGATCAGCTCAGACCTTGAACAACGGATTGACTCAGGACAGGGGGTTATGCCATGAGATATTGTTTTTCCAGAAATCCCTGGGTGTTTGAGGATAGATGTGCTTCAGCTGGTGAGGGTGGTGTGGTTGTGAGACTGAGCAGACAGGAGAGTTTGCAACAGCCACGCCTTTGCTCCTGACCCATCAAGGGCTTCGTGAGCCTTGTCTCAGGGTCTTCTTGACCAGCCCTTCCATTCAGCCCCAGAACAAAGCTGATTTTGGCTGAACAGCTGTAAATGCACAAGTTCTAACAAAATATTTTGCCAGAATTGTTTCCACCTACATTTTAGCCCTCGACAAAGCTGGCTTGAAGGCAGGTCCCGATGCCAGGCCCAGGAAGGGGCCCACCAAGGCTGGCTGGTGAAGGGAAATGTCCCACCTTGGGGACACGGTGCCATCGGCTGCAGGATCCATGCTGGGGTGGCTGCACTCAGCAGTGATCTGGAGGTGTCGGGCATCACTGGTGAGAGCCAAACTGCAGGAATCAAAGGCTGATGCCTTGGCAACTGAGTCGTGTCGATGCTGAATAAAGTGAAGAAAAGGCCTCTTGTTTTTGGATGAGCTCTGTAAACAGAGATGAATGTCAGGGGAGATTTTGCCTGAGCATCATTTAGAGGCTGTATAGTGGCATCACAGGGAGAAATCAGCTTGGAGAAAATTATAGCTAATGCAAACCTCCAACCAAAACCTTTTTTCTGTTAGAGGGTAAGACAAGTTGATGACTTTATTATTATTATTATTACGATGATTATTTTCCCTCCTTATGACTTTGCAATTTGAGATTGACAGGTCCTAACACAGCTGCTCTGGATGCTTTCCCAGCTCCACAAAGAGAGAGGCAGAGTGAAAAGCAGCCGGGCGGTACAAGAGCCGCCGGTGGGGCGGGAGTGGGGCTCGGCAGCTCCACCACAGAGACCCCATAGATGTGGGACCCTGTGCCGGGAGGTGTCGAACATCTGGGAGTCCCTTTCACTGGGAACAGGCCCTGCAGGTGGCTGGGATGTGGCTGGTAGCTATGCTGTAATTATAGGAAGCTGGGGAGAGAAGCAGATTTAAATCAAGTGACTACTGAGTTAAAGCATGAGAATTCCTACGTAATTTATGGTGCATTAAATAGCCTAAATATTCTCTCCTCGTGAGTTACTCTAATAGCTAATAGCTCTCATTTCAAGGCAGCATTTTCTGTGATTCACCTTAATCTAGATTTTTCTTCCTAGCTGGCAAGTACCAAAGTAAAATTTCCTTCTCCACTGAGTGGTATTTTCTTCAAATGCTCCAAGTTCGTTAGGGCATCAGCTTGCTAAACTCATCTTAAAGCGACCAAGACTGAAACTTTGAACAAATTCATAAAATGAGTTTCAAAAGCACCACAGGAAGGTTTATGGCTGTACCTGAGGGAGATGGATGGATGGATGGATGGATGGATGGATGGATGGATGGATGGATGTGGCCTCAGGATCCTACAGACTGACCTAGGACACACTTGATTGTTATTTGCGAAGTGTCCAACAGCCTGGATGGAGTTCCTGAAGACTCCTCTATCCCAGCTCAAGAAGGGATCACAGACTGTGCAATCACTTCCAGGGCAGAGAAAACTGTGTCACATTAGGCCAGCTGAGTGTGATCAGCACAGCAGAGCAGACAGTCAGAGAGGAGACAGACAAGCACAGAAAAGCTCTGCATATCCCTGATCCAACCTCCTGCTCTGATCAGGACTAAGTTTGAATTTAACTCAGGATGTCGGAGCCTTGTCCCGTCAGGCTTTGGAAACCTCCAAGGATGGAGCTGGCACAACCTCTCTGCCCACACAACTCTTGCTTAAACCCCATCTCCTTTACCAGGAGCCAGTCTTCCCTCTTGGCTCTGAGGCACCAGTTTGCAGCACAGCTTTGGACTGGCGTGATGTGTGGTTTGCTGGGAGCATCCTCCCTCCACGTCCCCATGGACACTTCCAGGTGTTTCCCATGCAGATTGCTGGAAGCAGGAGCATGCACAGAAAATTCTCTCAACCCATTCATCCAAGCCTGCAAAGTGACCTAAGTCCAGCCAGGGCTGTGAGCTGACCCAAAAACCCCGAGCCAGTGGGCTCCAAGAGCCAGCAGCAGGAAAATGCTATCCAGAGCAGAAGTCACAAAGAAACGAGAAAAATCTTTTCCCTGCTGCCATCTACAGTTAGGAGTGTGGCAGGAGGCTGGGCTGAGAGCCGGGGGAAGGTGGGGAAGGGAAAGGCTGAACTCCGGCGTCTATCACAGCTCCTCCAGTGACGGCTCCTCCGCCAGCTCCCGGGAAGCTGCTGCCATCTACTGATGTGAGGGCGGCCGGCACAGGGATCAACAGGCGGGATGGAAATAACTTCATCCCACATGAGCCACACACCCCCCAGAGCCTGGAACGGGAGGCTGAGTCCCGACTCTAAAAATCTTTTCCCTCAGAAGAGGCCCAAAGCCGGCCTCGGGCTTGATGCGCTGCACAGCGCATCCTGCTCAGCAGTTTCTCCCCAGCTGAAGCGAGAGGACGGTGGCTGGAACACCCTCAGACACCTCCTTGGTGCTTCTCTGAGCTGGGTGTTCCAGCATGAACTTGAAGCTGTGAAAAGTCCTTCCCTGCTGTGAGGAAGACCCTGCACCCCAGTGACCCCAGCCCCCACCACCACACCCCAGCACTAACGTGCCCTTCAGTGTCCCCAGGGGTTTTCCCCAAAGTCCTGGTGGAATAGAGCTCTGCCGTGCCAAAACACCGGGAACAAGACCCCCACACATAGCCAGGGCTAGGTGTGCAGGAAGATGCCTGCCCCTCCCCTTTCCTCCCTGAACCTCACCCAGAACTAACAGCTCTTGCACGGCGTTTTGGAGGCAGGTTGGTCTCCCCCTCCCCTGCCCTGCTCTCCTGGTCAGATGTGACGACATGAGGGGACAGTGTCCTCTCAGTGCCATGCCCCTCAACTCTGAAAACTGCTCTGCAAACTCCAGATGGGATTTTAGTCCTGTTCCTCCTCCAGGAGCACTGACATTTTTAGTCTCCTGCATATCTTCTTCCAGAAGCAGCTGATGGCAAATGGAAGAACCCCTACATCTGTGCCTCCCCGGGCACCATGCAGAGCTTTCGCAGCAGGAAAGGAGAGAGGAGGAAAATGGTTGAGTAACTTCATGGCTTAGAGTCAAAAAATCCTGTTCTGTACATCTTTGGCTTCCTCTGCATGATTAAGTTGCACATTCATCCTCACCAGGCGGCATTTGGATCTGCTGTTCCTCCTTCCCTGTGCAACTTGAGTGGTGGGCTGGATGGAGAGAGTCCCATCTCCCTTCAAGAGAGGGGAGAGAGGAAGTCAAACCACACCAGAAGGCCAGGGCAGAGCTGCTCCAGCCAAGCAGCGATGACAAAGGGACACACAGACCTCAGGTGATCAGGGATTTGCAGCAGGAGGCAGAGAAAGCAGGGGCTTCCTAAAGGAGCTGCCACTCAGGTGAGAACCGTCATAAAACTGGCAACAGGGTTCATGCTGCAGAGCTCAGAGGGATCCAGTCCAATGCAAGGTTGGGGTGGAAAAGAACAGAACTAAATGACTCTGAAGTTAATTTTGAGAAGGTTCATTTTGGTGATGCACAAGGAAAGAGAGCAGGACAGGCCCCACCCAGGAAAGACACTTGGGGATCTTGTTCAAACAAACAGGAGAGTGACACAGCTCTTGGACTGGTAAAGCAGAGGGAATACACAGTGGTCTGTGCTCCGGGGGAAATGAGGTCAGGCTCTGTCAGTGCATCCCTCAGCAAGCAAAGACAACTCCAAAGTGCCTCAGACTCGCTCAGAAAGGTTTCCAAGGACTAAGAGGAGCCTCTCAGTTCATCCCCCTCCTTCAATGCAGGCTTTGTAGTGCTCCCACTTCCAGGAGAGGCAATATTCCTTCCTGCTCTGTCTTCCTCCGGCCTCAGGGCTGCAACAGAGCCAGGTTTGTTGAATGGCACAAAGGAACCACAGAGCATCTCCCCCAGATGTGCAGCTGAGCTCGTTCCTCCTCCAGCTGCCCCCCTCCCACAGCCCCGTTCTGCCTCTCCTCACTTCTGCCACACTCAGCGTAAAACACCAATTTCCCAGTCCCAGCCTAAATACCAGCTCAGTTTAGCCTGGCAGCCAGCATCACCCAGTTCTGTGCTCTGCCCACACTCCCCTGAGCCCACCCTGGAGCATCCTTTGTGCTTCACAGGGACTCTGCCAGCCCGATGTCACCCTGCTGTTCCCACCACGGCTCAGGACAGGGGATGAGGGAGCAGAGGGGTGTGAACACGCATTTCCAGCAGTGCCAGAAGGATTTTGCAGTGAGATCACTTCCCTCCATGAAACAGCTCAGAAGGCACCAGGACAGCATGGCTTTTCCAAGGAGTGAAAATTTTAAAAAACCATGTTTTGAGAGGAAACTCAACGGTGCAGAGCCTCAGCAGGTTGTGAGGCTTTCCTAGCATCTCCCAGCAGCAAACTGAATTATCATATCTGACATTTCCCCTCCCCCACCAAAGGCCAAAATAATTCCTTTGCTCTGGATACAGATCAGTTGGCAAACAAGATTTCAGACACAATTATTTTACCCTGAGAGGATTCTGCAGCTGCTCTTCTTTTTCTTGAGAGCAATACCTAAAGGATAATCCTGCAGATTATCCTACAGTTTGGTGCTGTTAGCTCAAGATCCCTTGTTTGTTTTATTTCCTTTAAGAATTACAACTCCTTCTGGCTGGGAGAGGGAAGTGTTTTTATATTCTGTATTGCCACAAGTGAGACCTGACATCATAAATTGTCTATAGTTGCTTGGAGATGAATTTTGTTGACTTTTTAGTTAAATTGAAACCTTTCCTGAGCACATACCGATTTCAGGTGGTGAGTCATTCCTTCCCAAAAGAGCAGAGCAAGCAATAGCAACCATTTAAACAAAAACAGAGCAGATTTTCTTCTAAATCTAGCACCTCTATTCTTTTAAAGCAAATCAAGTCTGGGGGAGTTTATTCTCCTGCAAAGTCCCACAGGCAGAAGGCAGCAGAGATCAGAAACCTGTTCTGTGCTTTGGAGGGTTATTTTTATTTGTTTTTAACCCATCACACTGTTCTGAACACCCAGAATAGCAACTCTTGACTATTTGTGGCTGAAAAGTTCCCCAGGTGGTAAACTTGAAGAGATGGGGAGAATATCTCTGCTACTCCTGGGACACATAGGATGTTCCTAAAATAAACTTTTACCTCAGAATAACTGCCTCAGGGTATTTGTTTTCTGTCTAATAGATCCGATTCATAAAACTCAACACAACAGATCATCAAAAGCATCCTACCTGTGGGATGAAGGAATCTTCAAAACATGAGGGACTTCTAAGGGACTGCTGGAACTGTAGTGACAGAAAGGAAGGGGGAATAGCTTCAAACTGAAAGGGAATAGATTTGAATCGGATGTTAGGAACAGATTCTTCCCTGTGAGGGTGGGGAGGCCCTGGCACAGGGTGCCCAGAGAAGCTGTGGCTGCCCCATCCCTGGAAGTGTTCAGGGTCACATTGGACAGGGCCTGGAGCAACCTGGGGTAGTGGAAGGTGTCCCCGCCCATGGCAGGGGGTTGGAATGAGGTGAACTTTAAGGTCTTTTCTAACCCAAGCCATTCAATGATTCAATTAATTTGGGGACTCCAAAAGTCCCCCTGTGGCTGAGGTGGACACAGGGAGCTCCAGGTCCCTCTCTTGATCAGCCTCCCAAGGCAGAGGAAGGTGACATTCTGAACGTGAGCTCCAGGTCAGCACATGGTACCCCCACAGTGCCACAGCACCTCATCAGTGTGGGGTTCAGCTGGCAGCAGCCACCTCCCAAACCAGCAAGCACCCCAAGGTACCACATACCCCCGTCCTGAGCTGCAGACCTCACCCTGCTCCTCTCACATCCATCGAGATCCTGCACAGGAACACTGAGAGCACCAAAAAGCCATCAGGGAAGAGCTCTGGAGTCAGTGCAAATGCCACGTTTCTTCCAAGATGTTGCACTGAAACTCTAGCGTCAGGTTTGACCTTTGAGACACAATCAAAGGACTTCCAGCCGTGTTTTCCAGTGCCTCGCAAAGTTGATTTTGGAGCTCCCTGTAAGGTACAAAGGAAGAAAAGGGATCTTCGGGTATGAAACCCGCCAGGCAAATGAGGCGACACGGCGACAACCCCGCAAGGTGGCAGAGCTCCATCGCTCATCGCCCGAGCACGGGGAGGCACCAAACGCCGCCGGCTCCGGGATGCTCCGCACCGGGGAACACTGAGACACTGCGGACGGCAAGGGGCTCCCCGCTTGGCTGCCTGAGCCTTCCCCAGTTTCCCTAAAATGGGAGGAAATCAGGTGTAAAACTCCTCGGAAAATAGGACCAACAGTTCTCGGGGGCTTGGGCACAGGTGAACCGAACAGACTAAAACGCCAAATTTTTTTTGTCTGCACTGAGGTTTCTAAGAGAGTTCTGCTGGGAGCTGTGAGGAAGTTCTTAACCCACTCGAGGGAATTGTAAACTGGGAAAGAAAATCCAAAATCTCAAGCAGGCAAATGTTGCTTTTATAAATTATAACAGTGGTCCAGAACTGAATGGGGGGAATAACTGGGATTTCAGCTCATCAGATTTCTTTCCAAGCTGCTCAGAAATATGCAATTTCTTCCTCTCCTCTCTGCGCCTGCCACACCCCAGCTCAGTTAAACAAGTGGCAATAAACAGGTCATAAATACATTTCAGCAGGAGACTAACACTAAGTTTCTAAGCTTCAGAACAATTATATTAAAAAAAAAAAATAAAAAAGGAGAAAGAACTAGCAAGAAAAAAAATAATCAGCATTATCTTGTCATAGTTCTTAATCAGTTGAGGAAGAACAGCAAAACAATTGCAACTCCCAGCCCTGCTGCCACCACCACTCCACACTGGGCAGAGGCAAATTTGGTTTAGTTTGGGTGAAGCAGCACCTTCCTGTGCTTTTCAGTGATGGCCTTGGACTTCAGAGCAGACTCGTGATTTTCATCCCTGCAATGCACTTACTTTCTATAGGTCTTGAGTCTCCCTTGTCACCAAGGGCTCAGTTTGGAGCTGGCTCTGGTTTTAAATAACCAGCAGGGCACATACTTGGAGATTGGTCTGCAGAGGAGAGAAGTGAATCACAGCCAGACCAGCAAATGGACAAATGGAGGGTTTCGTGCACTGGGTAGAGATCAGAGAGATGTGGTCTTTAAAAAGGACGTTCTCTGAAGTGATGGGAAGCTTCAGGAGGAATTTTGCACCAGAGGAAATCACGCTCAAAGAAAAGGGATAATTTGTTAAAGCAAAATTAAACCTTCTGTCACTCAAACACCCAAATCAGCAGTCTGACAAAACAGTTACTGCAGCAATAGGTGGGAAAAAAATTCCGCAGAAAACACAGATGTTCCCCTACCCGCCAATAAATGGAGAAAAAACAGTTTCTAACTGGGCCGCGCATCACACCGATGTGCAGCGGCTCAGCCACTGTGGGCCGGGGTTTATGCTGGGGTGCTGCAGAGCCAGAGCAGAGCTCAGTTTGTGATTGCAAACCCTTCCTCTTCATCAGCCTGAGAAATGCTGGGAAACCCTGACTGATCTGTGAAGAGTTTTCTTTGCCTGCTTTCCAGGAGAAGGAGGAAGCCTTCGAGGAAGATGCAGTGTGAGTTCTCCAGGAAAGGGAAAGAAAAAAGGTTCCAAAAATTCAAATTTATAACAGATAGATTTGGCCCATGGGACCAAAGCAGTCCGAGTGCATTTGCCCCCAGCCCCTGTGCAGTGCACTTCCAAAGAGTTTTCCAAAAAATTGTATTTCTAGTGGGATTGATCAGACCTTGAGCTGTACAGTCTGGTGCAAAGCAGCCAAAGTCAAATGTACCCCGAGGGCTGTGAACCTCAGCTTCCCCAGGCTGCCAGTGCCCCAGGGCCCCTCTCAGTCCTGTCCACCAGCTGCACGTGAGAGAAAAAACAAAAATCCCAATTTTTCTAGCCATGGCACACACTGGCCTCTGCAATTGAGTTGACTCCTGCCTCTTCTCTAATTACTTCTTTGATTATGTCAAATAATTGTATTTATGCTGGAGAAGAACCGCCAGTCTGGGGCTGTCTCGTGGCTGAGGAGCTGTTGCTGTCAGGACAAGCACAGGGGCTTAGTGGGCCACAAACTCTGCGGGTCCCACCAGCACCTCAAGGACTTTGCTCCTGCACCTCTGCACATCCTCCATCCTGAGCATCACCCCTCACCTTGGGGCTCCAAATCCCAAAAGATGGGCCGCAATAAGGGCATGTTTGCTGCTGGTCAGTAGGAACTAAAACAGAACAACCTCTGCAAACACCACTCCTCTCCACAGAGGCCTCAGACAAACCAAACAGCGCTCTGCCTTTTCATAAAAGCAGCCTTTGCCCGGTCCAGGAGGTAATTACTCACTCCACAGATGCCTCTGTCATCCCATTTGTGGGTATTTTTATCTTGCCAAGGAGCCAGAACTTTCCTGTGAGCCCCATTCTGTGCTGTCTGCTCTGAAGGACTCATCCATCCCTCACTTGCCTTGTTCCATATATTCCTTTTATGCCTTTCCCTTAACAAAGCGGCTTTTAATTCTGGCGTGGTGCTTCCAGTTCTCAGAAACAGCACAGAGAGGACATTACAGTCCCCTCAGGTTTATATAAACGTGTCCTTTTTATTAACCTTCATCATGACTGTCTGAGCTGAAATGCTAACGTTTGGCAAAAAAACAGTAGAAATGGTTCGGGCAGCTCTTTTAGGGAGGTCAGTAAAGTGATTAATTAAGGGAAGAGTTGTTTCACGGCTGAAAATATTCTCTTTGATGACTTGTTTTCTTCTCCCAGGTCTTTCTGCTCGCTCTAACAATCCCCCTATAATCCTATAGACTGGCAAAGCCCCATCAGCATCCAGAAAAGAGTGTTTCACTTCTCCCCTTCTCTGCACTCCTTTATGGAGTCATCAAAAAAAACAAATCTCCCCCTCCAAAAAAGTCTTTGTTTTTCCTTTTCTCCAAAACTATCACTTCCAGCCTGTGATTCCAGCTAATTTATATCAGACCACTGGAAAACAACACTGAATTCTAGAGAAAGACCACGGGAAGCTTTGACGCCATTAGCGTTTGCAGGAATTAACGGGAGTAGACTGTTAAATATGATTATTTGGCTCTGTCTTTCCTTAGGGTGCCGAGCACAAGTGCCACGTGCATTAATTAATTGAAACAACACATTTACATGATTAGGGATTAATTCCTGTGCTTCTCCATTGACTAATTAGTGTATCTATAGATCTATTTAGAAAGAAAATACCTTGGGGAAGGCAGGAGCCTTCAGAGTTTATTTCATATAAACTGGCTGTCAAATTCAGGGATTAGAAAAACATTTGCCTCTCCCTTCCCTCCCCTGGCACCTCATATTTGCGTCTTTTATTTCTCTTGGCTCCCATGTGGCTTCTGCCACAAATTTCACCAAGAAAACACTGCTGGGTTTTCCCCCCCTCATTTTGGTCCCAAGTTTCCTGTTGGTTGTCATCCTCGGGCTGCTCATGGCCTCCGACTGTCAACACACTCTGGTGGAAAAGCATGTGTGACACTGGGGATTTCAGCCTGATGGATTAATTAACTTTGCCTTCTCCTTCAGCTCTGGGTGCTCAGGGACTCTCACATTTCACCCCCGGGATGACCAGTCCCCATTTAATTTTGTTTTTCCTGTTGCAGGACACAGGACAAGAAAAGAAGGGGTAAAGCTGCCCAAGTCAGTGAGTAATGCAGGGCTTTGTAACAGTCTGTAGCTACAGCCCCTAAAATGCTCCTTCCCCAGCAGAAAGCTGCACAGAATGTTGATTTTTAACACCAAGTAACCCTTTAAAACTTTACCTGATTGCACAATAACTTCCCTCCACTGCTCAGAGAAAAGGCTTTGCTTTTCCTCTTCTCCCACAGAGGCTTTTAGGGACCTTCCTGGTGGCTTAAAGGCAGCATTTTAAGGTATAAGAAGCAATAAAAAAATATTACATCCTTCTGTCCCTCTAGAGCCTCACTCGTATTCATTTAAATGAGTCTTGGCCAAAATCTTGGCAAAATAACCAGTTTCACCATCGCCTCAACCCAGAAGCAGCTCTGCTCCTTTCCAGGGCTGGCTGGGTAGGAGGATGAGGAGGAGCAAGGAGAGGAGAGTGAATTCATTAATTACGTGCACCTGATCAGAGCTTCTTTCTTTCCCCAGCTCCAACAGTGGCGCTCCCTCTGCTCATGGAAGGCTGAGGAAGAGGAGGCTGAGTCCCCTCCCCCTGCTGCCTGTGCTGTGGCTGAACACAGCAAACTTTGGGAATAAATCTCATCTCCTCTACCTCTTTATGAGGCTTTTGGTTTGAAGTGGAGGGAAATCCTTGCTAGGGTTTTCTCTGTAGAATAAACACACAATATATTCATATTATCCCTGCAGACTTGCATTCTGCATATCCTAATTAACAAACTCACATAAAACACCACTGCATCTACATTTATTTACACCGAATTGCCATAACTCCTGCCTTTTAACCATGCAGATGTTACACCTTTGCTGCACCAGTGCAGAGAGGACCAGGACTGATTTTCTGTATCTAATCCCAGGATCCCACCCAAGGTGGTCTGGGGAGCAAAACCACCTCCCTTTGCTGAAATGTGTCCTCACTGGGAAATTTCAACAGAAATATGAGCAGCAGCCCTGTTTTTGGTCAAGATGAGGTTGTTGGAAAACCTCCTGGAGGGGCTTGCATTGGAAACCTTGTGATGCTGCAGAGCTGACACTGCAGCCACTCTCACTCCAGCTCCCCCTCAGCCCCAGGGAAATGTCATTCCACGCACCAGCACCACCCACGGCCTGACAGATCCCTCAAACCTGTTGGCTGTGAACTGAATTTAAGATGCTCTCTCCCAGGTCCTGGTTCCACCTCTGCAAGCAGCAGGCAGGGCAGGCAGCAAGGCTGAGCCTCGTTACCTCTCTGATTGGCACCGGCCATCGGGGGAGTGTGGCTCTGGAATGTCTGTGCACCTCGCAGCCTGGGAGCGAGCTTTGCCACGGAGGCTCAGCAGCAAACATTGTATTTCAGTGATTCGCACGGTTTCCCTTATTTGAAGGCTCGTGAACTCGTTTTGGAAACCCGGGGAAAGCGCAGGACTCGCTGCTGTGAGAAATGCTTTATTCTGACCGAAAAGAAATTTGATAATTATGGCAAAATGAAATCCCAAAAGAGCTGTTTCATTCACTCCTGCTCAGCGATCCCTGCTTATCACCTTTGGATGTCTGAATGTACAGCAGGTACCAGCTATACCAGGTTTACAACCTAACGCACATACCAAAGCTCCCACACTGCAAATTGCCTTCCAGAGAAGCAATATCTGCCTCCACAGCTCTAGAGCTGCTATAAAACAAGATATTTCTCCTTTTTGTCATTTCTGTATGTCCTTATATATCTGAAATAAAGAATTCCTGAAGTAAAAATACTGTGCCTACATAAGTACATGTTGATTTTTAGGCTCAAATTCCAGTTTTCTGCTCTCCAGCACCACTCATACCCAAATGTATTATTCTATTTTATTCACACTAACTCCCACAAAGACAACAGGAATTAAAACAAGCCAAATGGTTCTTTATCTTTTCTTAAACTCATTTCGAATTTTAATCTCTGCTAAACAAGCTTTGATGGCTGAAATAATTTAAGACAATGCTTTGACTCAAAGGGACAAAGAAGTCGCGCAATTGAACATCAAAATTATAATTCTTTCCTCTTGATTTTGACAGCTTTTTGTGCGAGTAACACATTGGCTTACAATGAGGAGGTTCAAGAAGCTCACTCTATTTTTTTTTCCCCCCTGTATACAGAAAGGGAAAGAAGGAGGAAAAAAAGCCACTTGGCACTCCATTAGCAGCCGGTCCTTCACTTTGTTTTAATGAGCAGAGCTGCTGGCTGCGGTGACGCACGCTGCTAAAAGTCTGTCCCTGCAAGCGCGAAGCTGTTGGTGTGTTTACAGTGACGCCGCTAATGGGGCTGGAGCAGACGCGCTGGTCCTCGGCGTGAGTGGAGAGGGCTCCCACACCGCCTGACAGGCAATAAATATTCCCCTGTCAAAAATCGGCCCTGACTCATGGGACTAAAATTAGGCGGGTGCCGCATCTGGCTGGAGGGCAGAGGCAGTTAAAAAAAGCAGCGTTAACAGGTGTGATTCACGGCAAGGAACGCGGCACTTGGGATTTATTCTGGTGAAGCCGGACTCGGATGGAAGATGGGCAAGTGGCAGACGAAGTTGGAACTAAAGGATCTTTATGTCCCCTCCGGAGCAAACACTTCTAGGATCGTGTAAGGAAGGGAGATGCTCTGCTGAAATGCAGCAGCCGAGGAGGTCCAGGCTCCTCTCTCAGGTCTGTGTTGCTGGGAGAACACAGAGCTGGAAAGGTGAAGATGGGTAAGCAGGAGAAGCAAAACAGGAGGTGATGCGAAGAGGAGCCGTGAGCAGGCTGTGGTCCCCCTGCAGCTGTCTCCTGATGCTGTTTCCTTCTCTGTGCCAGGAGTGGTGCAGGTTCCAAGCTGGGAACCCATTTGACCTATTTGCCCATTTCTGTTAGGAAAAGGCTCTGTATAATTCACTCACTGCAGTCATTGTCTTCAAACTGAGTGTATGGAGAAACACTTTTGTCAGGTTCCTTCGAGGCTTTTTTCCTTTTTTGTAACTAAGAGAAAAGTGCAGCCATTTAAAGATTAAAAAAGAATCCATAATCCACAGTAAATGCTGGAGAGTCTCACAAAATTAGCCCACACATTTCTTAACCTAATCTAAAAGCACAGCTCCCACTTGACAGACTTTGAAATATTTCATAACATTTGCAATACTCTCAGCTTCAGCTTTGAAGCCCTCCCCAAAGACTGGGTTTTCCCATGTCTGCATGGATTTATCACCACCTGTCAACATCTGTGCAGATCCTGAACTATTTGGGGAGCTTGGTGCTTTGAAGTGACAGTACATCGAAGCCACAATGCAATCGCTGCCGCCCCCACATCACCCCCAGTCAAATATTGGCGTGCCAGGAGGTCCCATTTCCAGCTTGCTCTAAAACATCTCCTTGCTGCACACAGAGAAAGTTTTCTCTGCTCCTATTCCTTCCTAGGGCTTGGTGGGGTTAAGGATACTGCAAGAGTTATAAAATGCCATCTGCCCTCCTCGCTGGGTGCGATGCCTCCATGGGATCTCCTGCCTGAATTTGTCCGATACAGAAAATGTTCCCACATGTAAAACAAAGCCAGCGCTGCTGGTAATTAAGTTTCCTGAGCTAGGACAATGAGACTCCCTTGGGAGTCACCATCTTCCTCACCATCTTCGCAGACTGCAGCAGATTTTCAACACTGCCAGATTCTGGATGACAAAGCCTGAGCAGTGGGTTGCTCACACCTTGCCTCCCATAGGGAAAGCCCAGCCTGGGCTTTGCCTGTTTTACCCCACCCAACCCCAGCTCTCACCTCAGGGAACAACCCACCTCACCCCACTGCACCCACAGGGGCACTAAGCCCCCCTTCCTCAGCACAGCCCTGAGACAGAACTTTTCCAGAACACCCAAACTGCCTGGAGAGGCGAAGGCAATAACCCAAAGGGAAGCACTTGCATTTTTGCAGCACAGGTTTCCCAGCTGTTTGCACCTGGATGCAGCCACGAACACGCAGCAGCCAAGCAGTTGGAGAAAAGCACTTCACAGCCAGGCTGGCACATGGAAACAGCAATTTTCCCAAGTGGAGCGGCTCTGAGTAGCCAGCAAATAATGAAGAGCAAAATTGGAGGCTGGAGCTAAATTGCCTGGGCTTCGTTAGCGGGAAGAGGAAGCAGGTGGCTCTGAGCAGTGGCAGGGCTGCAATTCAGGGGATTTCAAAACAAAGATTAAAGTCCTTCACTTCTTTGGTCAGTTCATGTTATCCTTGGGCTTTTCAGCAAGGACTTTGCGCCCGTGGGGAGAGCATTGTATTTCACAGGAGCTCAGTTTGATTTAGTGGGCACACAGGTGGAGCAGTGTTTGCTTTTGCAGCTGGAATTTATGATGGCTTACAAAGAAGAATGATGCTTCTGTACCTCACGATGAAGGGCTTAGTGTTGTTTTCACTCTCGTTTTTACAAAAAGTTTAAAGTGGTGCTGGGTTTGAACAGTTGAAAGTAGAAGCTGGTGTGAAGACCTAAGCACAGAGCCACACGCTCCCCTTGGCTCTCCCTGGGCAGTGAAAAGGGCTTGTATTAATTCTCAAATAAAGCACCATCATTACATTTTTTTCACCTAGCAAGTGCAATTTAACAAAAGTACATAACATTTCCTGCTGGATTTTTATGGCCCAGTGCCTGCATTAATTGAACTGTCAGGACCATCCTCCCCCCTCATATTTTAACCAGACATTTTGGCTTCCCTTGTGCCGGAAGATGAGTTGTGGACATGATGCCAAACACTTTCCAGCCCCAGCAGCTGAGCTGCAGAACAAATCTGGTAGGGGTGAGAGCTCTGGGATGGTTTGGGGGGCAGCTTGGGATGAGCTGAGTCCACATCGTAGCCTGGAAGTGTCTGTTCCTGTTAAACATCCATGGGAAAATATCCTACAGCATCTTGGCCTGGGAATGAGCTTGGGATGCACCATCCAGAAGCGAAGGTGAGGTGGTGATGTCCTGCTTCACCACCACGCCCCCTCCACGCCAGGCAGGTTTCACAAGGAGGGGTGTGCAGTAAAACTGATCCCTGTTATCCCTGCTCTGCTCCCAGCTATCACCATGCGAAACCAGCCAGTGTCAGTGCATCACCAGAGCCTGTGGCAGGGGCTGCCAGCTCGTTTGCTGTGTGCTAATTAGCAATGCGGCGCCTGTGCCAGCATTTATCTCCTTGGAAAGCTCGGACGAGCACAGCTCGGCCTCTCAGGAACTCAGGCAAAGGCAAAGCTCACCAGAGACCTGCCTTGAGAGCAGCAGCTGGAGAGGGGCAGGGTGCCCGAGGAGGAAGAGGAGGATGAGCTCTGACAGCAGTCCAGGGGGAACAGGGCTCAGCCTCACAGCAGGAGTGATGGAGCATGGCAGGGTTCCCAGTGCCACCAGGAGCACTCCTGTGGTGGACACCTTCGATGGAAGCTCCAGTCCTGAGCTCAAGCACACAAACCCAGGGAAGTCACCAGCACTGGATGTTCCTAATTCACCCTCACCTCGAAAGTCTCCTCCTCTAAACAAAAAAGTTTGCAATGAAATAATGATCACCCAGATGAGGTGTTTGTCACCTTTTTGCTGTAGCCTGACACTGGTGCAGTGGCACTGCTGGTCTGCACAGAGCTCCACGCTGGGCACAGCCCAAGAGCAGTTGTGTGCCCTGGCAGAAGAAAGGGAGAGAAAAAAATTAATGGGCTTCTCTTCAATTCAAACAATTGCTCTGACCAATTTTTACAAAGTATGGCTATAAATAACCAGTTTCCTTCCAAAAAGTCCATTCAAAGTGACATTTTGCTCCCTAATACCGCAATTAGATGCAATAGTAGAGAAATCTTTTCTTTTTTTACAGAAATAATTTTGTTTGAAACAATCCTGCCTTGCAAAATAGTTGAATGGTGATAGAAAAGGCACTTTCATTAACACGTTCAGCTGTTCCACCCCACTATGCTGACAAGCTCTTATCAAATGGCAATCACAGGCATTCCCTGGTAGGAATTGTTTGTAGAACCCTCTCCCCGCATTTACAAAGTCCTTGCAGCTGGATTTTTATCCTGGTTTCTAAAGGAGAAGAGGTTTCTGCAACTGTGCTGGTTGAGCTGGCTGCTTCTCATCTCCAGTTCATCACCAATGTTTAAAATCACTCAGTTATGAGGGGAAGGGTGGGTGGGAGAAAGGCAGGAAGGGTCTGAAATAGAACTCTTGTGAAAAGTACGGCCTGAGTAAAATAAATGAAGCAATCAAAGATTTCATCCATTGCATTTTCTGCTGGCACTGAGCTGCTGGCCAGTCAGCCCACGCTGGT
Source organism: Dryoscopus gambensis (assembly GCA_013389985.1). Classification (NCBI taxonomy): domain Eukaryota; kingdom Metazoa; phylum Chordata; class Aves; order Passeriformes; family Malaconotidae; genus Dryoscopus; species Dryoscopus gambensis. The sequence goes on along the minus strand of WEIT01022935.1, from coordinate 22,168 downwards.
GGACCAGTCAGCATCCATGCAGCTGGAAAACCTCCCTCCCTCTGCCCTGTCTGGTCTGGACAGGATGGCCAAGGGGCAGGATACGGGATCGGGGTTACTGAAGTAAAAGAGAACAGATATGAGATAAAGGATACAAACCCATGGGACATAAAAACTCATTAGCTCTGCTGCTCTGTGAGATGCTGCAGAACAAACCCCCGGAAAGCAGAGCTGGGTAATGGGAGCAGGATGCTGTAAAACATGAATCACAGCCTCCAAATGAGAGAGGGGAAGGCAGGACCACACTCTTCTAATATTCTTTCCTGACAGCAGCAGGAATACTTAGGGGAAAGATTCAAGGAGCTCTTGTACTTGGAGGTCTGGAAAACACTACAGAGCTCTTCAGGGGCAATGTTAAACAAAATTGCAGTTGTAAAAAACCCCAGACTATAAGTACAGGAGTTCTGATTGGAACTGGGTCTGAACACAGAGCACATGAGTTTGGGAACAAGGGGGAGGGGACAGGAGTTCCAGAGGTCCATTTCCCAAGGGACATTCCCCTGACCAGTTCTGGGCTTCTCCACGAGCAGCTCTGTTTAAGCAGTGCTGTGCCACAGGTGAAAACAGGCGGGTTGAAAAATTTGGGGCTGATGCATAAAAAGCCATCAGCTTGCCCAAAGGTGTGTCTTATAAAACAAAAATATTCCATTTGACCATTTCTCAAAAGACAGGCAAGGTCATCTGTACCCTGAACTCACCTCTGGAACCTCCCTAACCCATACTGGGTGGGAGTCAGGTATTGGGAAGGCTTACGCAGGGATAAGGACCCTGGAGCCAATTGTGTGGGGCACAGTCGAGTCTCCAAGTCTATGGGAGTTGTGGAAACAGGAATGGAAATGATAGATCAGATACAGGTGCATGGAGGAGCAAGTTTCTGTGACATCCTGATGCCCTCTCACACCCCCATTTTCCATGATTGGGACTGCCTTAATATGTAAGAGCAATTGCGGGATTTCAGGATAAAATCCTGGCCCTGTTAATTTCAAGGAGTTTTGTAATTAATCCAAATGCTTCATTTCGGTGACATTTTGTCAGGCTGCACTTAGATTTGTCAAGTGGGGCTTCTGCTTCAGGAGACCCTCTGACACCCAGCAGTCCCCAGGGAGCACTGGGCTGTGTTAGGAAGCAACAGGAAGCGGGCTCTGATCCCTCGGATTGGTGTCTTCACCCAAGCAGTGCTCAGAGAGCCTGGAATCTGGTTATTCTTTTTTTGCTGGCTGCTTAGGTTTGCTCTGGTAGTCCTACAGAGTCCCTTTTGTCTCAGATTCCCTGCACTGCAGGAAACAAAGGGTACAGCTGCTGCTCTTGCTGTTTGGGGTCTTTCGTCCACTGCAGTCCCAGTGTCAGGATCAGATAAAAGACAAAGGCAGAAGAATTTAGGGGAGCATTATCAGGTACCTTTGAAAATAAATCAAAGGATGGGACTGTGGAAATGACATTTGATGACACAGAATTTTGGGAAGGGAGATTTTCAAGCCCAGTTGTTTGAATCCTCCATGAAATCCCCTAATGCATTGTTGTGCCAGAGTGGCAATTTAATTCCACTTACTCTTTCTCTCTCCTGAACTGTCATCTCCTCAGGTCCCTTTCTTCCCTCTCAGTCCACTGCTCTGTCTCCAGGGCTCATTGGGACATTATCACAGCTCTCAGGCTGAACAAACAAAGCCTAAAATAGGACAGTGATTTAACAACACCGAATCCCCAAACGCCACATCGAGGCCCTGCTGGCTCCAACACCCTGTAAACAGCTGCCTAATGAGAGAAACAGCACCCGGGAACTCACATCTCAAGTAGAAAGGCACTGGCTTCCATAAGGACTTGCACAGCTGTAGGCATTGCTGGTGGCAGTAAGTTCCTCAAGTTATTTGCATCCAAGTGCAGCATCCAGGGCTTCACCTTCAACCTCCTGTTCCTACCAAAGACAAATGGGAGTCAGTGGGGCTCCAACAGAGAGTGAACAGCTGAAGCTGGCAGATCAATTCATGTTGAGACAAGGATGACCCATGGGCTCCCTTGACTGCTAAACAAAAGGAACTTACCTTAACAGGGAATTGCCATCTTCACCAGGCCAGCACTGAAATTCAAGATTAAGTTTACCACCTTCAGGCCTGAAGGGTCCTTTTAGGCTCACACTCAAGCAGCCCTGCACTGACAGCCAGCCAGAGTCTGCTGGCTTTAGAGGACATGAAGCGTTCTCAGTCTGAGACATCAGCCTCTGGACCTGTCTCTCCAAATGCATCCCTGTTTCTTGGCGAGAGAAGACCCCTAAGCCATGCTGTGGGCTGCATTATGAAGGGAATCTCTGCGAGAAGCTGGGAGGCCTGGCTGCACCTCAGCTGCACCTCAGCAGTGTTTGTTCAGGGATATTTCCAGGGAGGATGCTCTGGAGATGTTCCCCCAAGGAGCACAGCACCCTCTCCCCTTCCACAGATTCCTCAGCAGGAATGCACAACAACAACTTTTACCCTTTGCTTGCTTACCCGCCAGAGAAAATTTCATTTACTGATCTCACCCTCCCCATTTTGTTCATTAAATTGTCTTTTCTTATTTCCCGTGATGAGGCTGTTAGGATGGCACTCATGGATGTGTGCAGAGATTTGAAATGTACCCACTTCAAACCCTGCTCATGAGAGGAGTGGGTAGTTAGGCTCAGATGTGGTATGAAAAATAATATGCCAGGCCCAAATGTCAAATATAATCATGGGTGATATTAACCTCCCCAGTGAAAGGAATACATCCCTTTATGAAATAACCTGGCTTTAATGTTCAAGATTGCTACAACAGATTAAAAGGCAGTCCCTGATAAGTTGCCTACACTAAAAACATCATGGAAATTGAAAACATAATATACCTCATTCAAGTGATTCACACTATTAATATGTAGAGTTTTCTAAGGTACAGTTTTATCAAAGTTGAGCAGTGAGAATAAGTGAGGGGTTTGTTTCCTCATTTCTCTTCTGAATAACAAAAGACAACAGATGCGTTTGTGTCCAGTGCAGAAAGAAGTAAAATTGTGTCTGAGAAACAGAAGTTGACACCTGGAGCAAAATCTGTTCTGTGCTGGGTAGATGGAAAGGGAGAGCACTGCTGCTGTGCTGCCTTTTTCCTGAAGAAACCCCTAAACCTGGGTGAGAGTATTTTAATATTCAGAAGCTGAATTGAACCTGAGGTGGTGCTTACCCAGGCCAGGCTTCAAACCTGGTAGGTGATGACAGGGGAGAGACATTTCAGAGCCCCACTTCTGCAAGTGTGGGCTGTAAAATCTGGTCACATGCAGGCTGTAAGAACCCTTTGCATGAGAGAGTAAAAAAATTGTGACCAAAACCCCAAACCATACTCACACTCATCCTTCTCCACACAGACAAAAGGGCAAAGGAAAGGGAAGTAGATGTGATGAGTAATTAATAATCTTACTCTAGGTTTTGATGCCAGCAAGTGCCAATTCCTAATGTAATGCTGGCCAAGATGATCTGTGGATGCTTACAGGCGAGGTTAAGTGGTTGATTTTGGGATGGAGATGCACCCACCCACACCTGCACACCATCACCCACAGCTTCCAAACCTTCTGGGATTCAGAAATATCAGACTTCCTTTCAATTACAGCATCACATCACCAATTTCAGTGGCAAGCCTGAGGCTGGCTCTAAGAGCTAAACCATCTTGTTTAACCTGCTTGTTGACGTTCCAAACTTAGTGCTGCCAGAGCTGCACCTTCGGTCTACGAAAACATCGCGCAGCTGCTCCCGTTCCCTTAGAGGCCCTTTAATATCCAGGGTTGTTATCTCTTCAGAAATGGTTCGGTGTGAGTGCAGAAATCCCTTGCCAGAGCCTCTGCAAGCTGGGGATACAGCTGCCTCAGAGCACCTTTCCAAATGGACATGGACAGGGAAGCTGTTACACCTCGCCCGGGGGTTCGATGGCTCTCGTGTCGTGTTCACAGCGCTGTCGAACACCTGCATCCAGCCCCTCCTGGGAGAGAAGAGGCCAAAAGCATTTTCTCAGTGCCAAAATGAGAAGGAAAAAAAGCAGCACTCTGTGCCACTGTCAGGTTTCTCTCTGCTTTGACAGGACAGCACCTGCCCCGATGGGTTTGAATCTGGCTGTGGAGCAGCACTTCTGCAGCCACTCCTATTTCAAAACCCTCACAGGACTAGAAAAACTGGGGGTTGAAGTGAAAGAAGACAAGGGTTCTGGGAAGGAAATCCCAGTATCCATAGTTATATATGGACAAACTGGTGCTGCAGGTCCAGTCACGGAATGTTGGAAGGCATGGAGGATTTGCTGGTTTTGTACCGAGAGGCAAGAGGGTTTCAGAAATTATCTCCTTTCATCCTCCTGCCCAGGCTCCATCCAGCAGCTCCCTGCCACATGCAGTGGGGTTCACACTGCTGCTTGCAAGACTTTACTAGAGCCTTGGGGAGAGTGGCTTGCTCTGTCACAGACTCAGATAAATATTTGGTACATAGGAGATGTACCATTTCTCCTGACTGCATTAATGTCTCAGCTACCACCGATCCCAAAGAAATATTGTTTACTCAAACCCCAGTGATGCCTCCCCTGCTCAGAGCCCAACACACAGTGCCGATGAGGAGGTTGCAGGGATGGAGCCACGGAGCTGTCCCTCCCAGCCTCACTTCACAACTAATTTCACCCCAGGTAATAAGCTCATCGGTCTTATCTTTTACAGATTTAACCAGGAAAAGAAAAAGCTTTGTCCCGTTCGCAGCAGCTCCTCAGGCTGGATGGAAAGTGTTGCCTTTTGGAAGTGTGAGTTATGGAGCAGAGGCACAAAGCAGTGCTGTGCATCCCCAGTGTGCCTGGTGAGGGACCACTCTTCAAAAGTTGATTCTGAGACAAATAAAGGTCAGACCATTATGGGATTTGTAGTCACAACACTTCATTTGTCTTTATTCTTCTGCTTGCAGAAAGCTCTTTATATACCCAGAAAATAAGAGCCCCAATGCACCAAAGTGATTTTGAGCAACAATAACCTGTGAGATTATCACCCATTAACATCACAGGACAGGAAAGGCTGGGATGGGAGAAAGAGCTGGAACCTCTTTGGTTCTCCATTCCCTGAACTGGATGGCTGAACCAGAAGTACTCAGGGTGAATCCACAGATGAGCCACAAAAAAAATCTTGTCTTTATATTTAAGTGGACAAACATAAAGGTCTGGGGGAGGCTGCTCCAAGCTGAAGAAGATTTACTCATCTCATCTCTCTGCCTGTAAAAGCTCCCAGCACATTTCAAGCAGAATTTCACCATTTCAGTTTCTGCAGGAAAGGCTTTAAAGTGATCAAACACGAGAGCTCTCAGCACCCTCTCTCCTTCCTGTCTGCAGCAAAAGCCATATTTGCATTTTTTCTATGGATTGTTGTCATCGAATTGAAATCCAGGGATGAAAGACTGGATCTTGCTGAGTTCTGATGACTTCTTTTTCTTGCATCTGAATTTCTGATGGTCAAAGGTATTGAGAAAAACTCACACTGACTTCAGCAATGAAAATTGGACCCTGCATTTATTGGACCACCATTAATAACCAGGCATTACAAATTCAAAATGATCCTGTATGGAGGCCTCCCCTTCTCTGTTTTTATTCTCTTTTAAAGTCTGTGGCATGTCTGCCCTGGGGACCACAAAACACAATAAAACATATTCTGTAGCTAATTTATACTAACTGTCATCATTAGGCATTTAACAGGCAATGTCAAGACAATGTCCACACAGCTGGAAGTGCAGCACTTACTGTCTTTCCTAATCAAGAATTAACTCATCTTTCTTCTCACAAGAGAACATGAGCTTTCTCCTTTCCCACTTTCCAGGCCGTTTGTCATCAAAGATTACTCCAGATTGATGACACAGTTTTGCCAGGGCAGGCAGGGTTAGTGGGTTATTTTTCCTTAAGAACAGTGCTGGTAGGTCCCTATCCTCTCTCAGTTCTTTGGAAATGCCCACATTTCCCTGGTTTGTGTTGGTGGCTCTCAAGTGACCTGGTAAGTGCAGCCCTCCAAGCTGTGCAAGCACAGGAAAGTGGGTCAGAGTCTGCAGCAATTATAGGAAAAAATACGGGGATGACAGTTCCAACTTTCAAATTATTCACCAGAAAGTAGGTCTGCTCCTGGCTTTCTCAGGAGTTACTTTCCCTCCCATAAATAAACAATCCTAGCGCACTCCTCAGAGCATTGACTACACCAGCTCTGGGTATTATATAAAAAGGAATTAATTGAATTAACGACAAGACTACAGTAAGGTATAAAATTCCTCTACCAAGACAACTCATTAAAGTGACTGATTCCATTTTTGACCCTAAAGATCTCATGGGAAGGGCCATGAATACATTCATATTTGCTCCTTCCATTCTGAGCCAAGAAACACAGATACGTCTCTGCATGGGAAGGCAGCCCTTCTGCAGAAAGCAAACCCAACTTCTTCCTGGTTCAGCTCTAGAGAGAGCTGGGAAATACTCTGCACAAAGACCCAAAAGGCAGAGAGCAGTTTGCACCTCCCTTTTGGCCTGCACAAATTACAACAGGTATTTTTTGTGGGTGGTTTGTAGCTTTCAATTTTTAGTTTCCAGGAGAGGAAGGAGTCCTCTGGCTCAGACGTACAAAGGAACATGCTCCAGTCATTTGGGGAGTGTGAAGAAGAGCAGAGTTCTCACACCATGACAGTATTTGACTCGTGATCCAAACCATTCTAAGGAACAACATTAAACCCCTGACTTGGGTCCATCCCTGTTGTGACTGGAGGGGTCTTCCTATGGCTTTCCTTGACTTTTGACAATTTATTCTCAATTCACAGTAAGCAAAACCTCAGGTAGACTCAGGTTAGCACAGAAGAGAAATCCTAACATAAGTGAAGGTGTGAATGCTGGATGGCGTGTCCTGCTTCCCTCCTGCCTCTGGGAAACTGAGGGCAGACTAACTCCTGACCTTAGGATATCCAGAAGAGGGATTTGACCCTTCTCCAGCACCATCCCACTGAGCTTGTAGAACACATAAAAGCAATGATGTTGCTCCTCTGAAGTCAGTGATTTTATCAGTCCTCTCACTTAAGAAATGATCGATTTTCTCATATTACCAGGATAAAATCTAGCCTGTAATATGTAGGTCATGAACTCATCTTTCTCCACCTTCCTTGTCTCTGGGCACAACCAGAATTAATGGCAATAATAATAAACTCCTTTGAGTTTAACGATTATTCATTAGCAGGAGTACATCAGTTCTGCAGTCTCCTCTCCCCTCAGATGTCTGACTCTCTGGGCTGCTCTGCTTATACTTAAAAGAAACAATCAATGAGCACTGTGCAGCCCTGGCTTTCTGGGCTGTTAATGTCTCCATTACTGAGTTAGGCACAACCCGCTTGGCTTCAGCTGAATCCCTGTGCCAAACAGAAAGCCCACCCAATCAAACATATCCTTAAAAGCAAGCACGTCACCGAACTGCATGTCCTGAGAACAGCGATGTCCTGCGACAGCAGAAACGTGCTGCTGACAAGAGGACACCTGGGGCATGTTCCTCACCAGCCTTCATCTTCCAGCTCAGAGATAAAGAAGCTGAAAAGCCATGTCCATACCCTAAAACCTTCCTGGGACCTGGGAGATCAGAGTGGGGCAAGAACAGGGTTGAGAATTCACCACATCTCTGCAAGGTCCTTCCTCCACTATCCAGAGGCTTGGGCAAGAACCAAAGTGAGGGTTGAGACCTCAGGAGGCAGCAGGAAGAGCTCTAGCACCTCAGTAGGACTAATATTTCCCTGAGAGGGCCTTTAACAGCCTGTGCCCTGTGACTCAAGTGTTTCACCAAGGCCTGAAGCTCATCCTCTGAGCAGAACATCTCACCTGATCCAAAGCTTTCGTGGCATTTCCATTGGGCTGTACACCAAGGCAGGGAGAGCATCCTGCTGTTGGAGAGCTCCAAGCTCTCTCTCTTCTCTCTCTTTGGCCTCTGAATATAATTCATCCAAGCTTTTATGAGGCAATTCACATCCAGATTTTATTAGAAGTGGAAGGCCTCTTTTATTTCCTCAGTGTATTCAGCACAGAGAGAACTGGTGCTCTTGTTAATTTTATTTCTGTGCTTTCTGTGTTTTAATAATGATCTCCCCAGTTCCATTCAGCTCGGAAAAGGTGGGGGAGATGGAGAGATATGAGTTGGAATAATGTAATCATGTACTGCAGACAGAGAAATACTGCTAAAACTGAAGTGTCATGAATATGTGGCTGAGGCAGAGATATAAAAGACTGCATAAAGTATAAAATCTGATGTATTTGCACACCTACCAGGCATGGGCATGCACTCTCAAAAAAAGAATGAAAGTATGATTTCAAGAAGAAAGTAAAATTATATAAAAACTTCCTTTAATAAAAAAAAAAATAGTCCAGAAGTGCAAAAACAACGCTCACGTATAGCTCTGGGACCACCCTCTATGTGGCTTGTTTTATTTTTACTGACTTCTTGAAACCAAAGAAGACAAAGACTTACCAGAACCAAAAAAAAAAAAATCTTCTTGTGACACGGTGTGAGGTTGTGTATTTGTGATAAGGGAGTGCTGAGAAGCACGAGGCTCTCTTTCTGCTTTTGGATTCCTTCCCCTCTCCTTCCCCCTTTCCCCTTCCCTCTCCCTTCCCCCCTTCCCCCCCTTGCTGGCGCTGGACCAGAAAATAAACCCCTCCTGACTTCACCATCAGGAGCGATACTGTGTTTCTCTCACGGCTTGCTGCTGCCTGTGAAGGCACAGCCCAGAGACCCTCTGGAAGCCCCGGTAATCTGCTGCAGCCCCCTTCCTTCCACGGACCCACGGGGAATGTTGCCCCCGACTCCTGCCGTTGCTGGCCGGCAGAGAGATAGGCAGGGGTCACAGCAACATCACGGAGTATTTGTGTGTGGGACGCCAGTAAGAAAGGACACACAACTCCAAGCTCATACAGGTCTTGTCCTTTTGGTATTTCTTTCCTCCCCCAGCTGAGCTCTCCCTGTGTCACAGCCCTGTTCCCGCAGAGGCCTGGTGGAGGATCTCAAACCCAAGACCACTGCATCACTCCTCCTGTGCAGAAGACTTTTCCAAGTGCATCCAACCAGATCAGAACACCAGGCAGAGCCAGCGATGGCTGTCTGGGGCTCATGTAAAGGCAGTCAGGCTTTGTAAGCCTTGATTAAAACCCAGGGAGGGATTTAGTTCCATTTTAACGTTATTCCTTCATCTGATAGTCACAGTCTGCATGTCATTAAGTGAATGTGTTAAGGTTTCTGGGGGATGCACACAGTGCAGGCATTGAGAGACTCAGCAGTGAGTGTTTCCTACAGGCCACGTAATGGGAAAATTAAATCTGCCTGTACTGGACATGGAATCCCCCTGACAGGGTCAAGGAAATTAATTTTAAATAAATGGGTTTAACCACCAAAGAATCTCCCTCTTGTTTGGGCTGGTTTTTTCCCCACATGAAATCATCCTGCCAGCAGCACCTCTGCAACTGGATTTTTTTAAAAGAAAGCACTGGCACAGGTTACCCAGAGAAGCTGTTGATGCACCATCCCTGGAAACAGTCACAGTCAGGTTGGATGGGGCTTTAAAGAACCTGATCTAGTTGATGGTGTCCCTGCTCATTCCAGGGGGTAGAAACTAGAAGACCTTTAATGGTCCCTTCGAACTCAAACAATTCTACGATTTTTATGAAATTTCAGAAGCCTTGTGTTGGCCCAGCTGAAAATGTAAATGTTGATACAGAGCAGGCTGGGAAGGCTCCCATCTTTCCCTGAAAACCTGTGTATTGCTGCCAGTGAGTAACATGAGGCTTTTAGCCCGTTCCTAAGGAAACAACAGGGGTGGGATCAGGTGGTGGGGGGCGTGGCAGGGCCCCATTGTGGTGTTTTGGGGTGCTGGGGAACCCCAGAGCCTTGGAGGTCCCTGCTCGGTTGCTGCACACCCTGGCTGAATCAAACCTGAGGTCAGCACTGCTGCTCCAGCTCCTCCTGAAGGGAGAGAGGACTGGATGTTCTATTCCTGTCCCGCATTTGCAAACACTGACAAGCACCATTCCCCTTGCTTTTGAGCCAAACGCAAAGCCTCCTTGGAGATTCCCCTGAGCTTTGACCCTTATTTTCACTGTCCACACCCTCCTGCACCCAGAGAGCCCCGAGGCTGAGCAGGAGCAGCACCACTTTTAACAAGATGCTGCAGATTCGGCCGAGTAATTAATCTCAACAGCAAGACATGCCCAGTTTTTCCCGGTAATTCATTTAAAGTGGGAGGTTAATTCCGTTCAGCGAAGCTGCCCTTCACTGCTTAGAGAGAGACCCAGGCTTTGAACATCCCCGAGTGAAGTGGTTCTGGCACAAACCCTCCTCCTCCTCCTCTATCTGCCCTGACCTCTGCATCCCCTAGGGAATGCCACATCCCGGCGCTGTGTGATCCTCCCTCTCGAGGCTGATTAGCCAGAGCTGGAGAGTTCAGGGAGGTGAGAGCATCGGCATCCTCGCGCTGCCGTTTGATCGCCAGCGGCTGCCGGTGCTCCCAATTAGCCCGCAAACGCTGCCTCCAGCTCACAAATACTTTAAAAAATGAAGTTTGACGAAAAGCCGCCTGCGTTGCCTTTCTTCAACCCTCACTGCCGTATCAAAGCCTTTGAGAGTATCTGAGGACAATTTTTATAGCCGAGAAGGGCCCATTTGAGCGCCGGCTCGTTAGTGCTGTGGCTGTGCTGCGCACGGAGCCGCAGAGCATCCGTCAGCCCACTTACCAGGAGCGCTCCGGAACACCAGCAAGCGCGTTAGGCTGGGAAGTCACCTCTGAGGGAGCCACCAAAGGGCTTTTCAAGCAGAAAGGTCACCCAGCTCATCTGCTTCCAGGGGAGCTGATTAGAGCCGGCGCGTTTCGGGGCTGTGGCACCTCACAGCAAGTCCATTCCCTGGCTCTTTTTTCTCCCTTCGCTCACAGTAATGATCTGCAGCTCGTCAGAGGGGGCTCAGCAGGGGAGGAGAGCAGCAGCACTAATTTTACTAAATAACGTTCATGAGCTGGCTTTCAAGGCTGCAGCTTGGTGAGGGATGTGATGAACTTCAGGAGGGAAGATTGAGAGAGAGACACTGGCACAGGGTGCCCAGAGCAGCTGTGGCTGCCCCACCCCTGGAAGTGTCCAAGGCCAGGTTGGACGGGGCTTGCAGCAACCTGGGGTAGTGGAAGGTGCCCCTGCCCATGGCAGGGGCTGGAATGAGATGAGCTTTAAGGTTCTGCAGGATAAGGCTGGCTTCTCTTTGATAAGCCAACATCAAAAACATCACCTAGGGCGTTTCCCTGAGCAGTGATTCCAACCTAAGGCCTGCGGAGGGAAGGTCGCACATTTCTGGCAGGGCTGTTGTATTTCAAGGTGTATTTCTGCACTGAGGAGGTTTTGGGGCAGTTCTGCTCACTTTCAGTGTATTTTCCAGGACTGGCCAAGCTCTTGGCTCTAAGTGACCACAGCAGACCTGCACCAGCCACTGCTCAAGCCAAGGTCCCTACAAAGGAGAAATCATCACCAATGTGTCTGCATACTAGTGTGGAAAAGCGTTTGCTCTGGAAGACAGAAGGAATATCTTTAGTTATTACCTACAGCAATTTAACGTGACTGTTAGAGATATCTGACGAAAATAGTGCCAGAAACACTGGCAAGCCTATCTCTCTCCAAAACCAAAATGCATCACAGCATTAACCCTACTTTAATGGATTACCTCAAAAAAAAAAGGGAGAAAGTGGAGGAAAATTCTGAAAATAACACCTTTCTTTTTTTCCCCCCTTCAAAACAGCTCCTTGTTCCTCCAATACATTTATTTTGCATTATTATTTCTCATGTAACTGTGAAGAAATTAAATACTTGAAAACACAACAAAACATATAAATTAAACCAAATGTTTTGATTAATGCAAAACTACTGGCATTTCTTTTCCTGAATAATTTAAAAATTAAGCTGAGAAAACCAATTTCCTGTCTGAGAAGCCTCTGTACAAGGGAATGTTTGGTATTTTGCAGCACTTCTGTAAAGTGGACTGGTGTCAGCATCTCATTCTTTGAATGTTTAGAACAATTTTAACCCACCCACACTCCAGCTCTGAATTATTTAGGAAAAGATGTATCTTTCCAGCCTTTCTCTATAGTTTCTCGGCAAAATGTCTGGTTGTACTTGGCATTTCTTATCTAGGATAAAAATACTGTATTTAAATAACAGTGACAGTGTCCACAATATGTATGATCTTTGAAGAAAAGTTGGGCCATATTTTGTCCTCCATCCCTCTTGTGTCGTAAAAATGAAAAGAGATTTCTCCTGTATGGAAACAATCTGGTCTTGAAAGGAAAATTAATCTAATTTCCATGGGTGACCACTTCTCTTGTTCAGCAGGCTTTTGATAGGGAAGACAACTCTTCCATACAACTACATTAAAATAGAGGGGGAAAATCAAATTATCTTTCTCTGAATGTTTTATGGTGTCGTTTTAATGAGTCTGCCTTTCTGTTACTGCAGGAAATAAAACACATTCACTGTGAGGAAAGGTGAAGGAGAAGGAGGGAACCAGAGGAAGGCAGAGAGAACCCACGTTGGGTGGCACAGTCTGTCTGCAGCTGGATTCCCTATTCCAGAGCCAACATTTCTGCAGTGTGGAACAGAGCTGCCTTCCTGACCCATTCATGGACTCAAATGGAGCCATGAAGCTTTTGAGCACATTATCAAAGAGTCATAGGGGTGATTCCATGCACCCACAGTGAGGTTTGCGCACAGACTGGATGGGAAGAAACTTGTAGAGTGCAAAAAACAAGCCAAGCCGGGCCAAATACCTGCTCAGTTAATGCAGGCAGAGGTTTGGCAGTGAAAGGTGTGAGCTGTGTTTAGCACGGCCTTCGCTGGGGTTGGCTCCCTGGGGGAAATCTACCCAGCAGCGGCTGCTCAGCTCATCTTTCCTGGGAAAGCTGCTCGGAGACACACAGGGGAATGGCAGGAGGAGACACCAAACCCCCCATGCCTCAGAGAGATTCTGTCTTAAACTTCTGCCTCAGGGCTTTCTGCACGTTCTGGATCTTCTCCGTGATCACGGTGTCACTGAGGTGATCCCCGAACTTCTGCTTCAGCAGCACCCTGATGATTTTGATGCAGCGTTCGTCCATCATGGGCTTCGCCTCCCGGAAGGTGTTGCCCCTGCGCCCCGTGATGGAGTGGCTCTGGATGTAGTCAGAGGTGAAGAGTTTGTAGAGCAGAGTCTTGCAGGCTGTGCTGATTTTCTGGTCGAACCTGATGGTCTCTTTGAGCTGCTCCTTGGTGTAGCCGTTGAAGAGCTCCACCACCTCGCACGGCTGCCGGTGGGGCTCCTCCTGGAAGGACAGGGATTCCAGCCTCTGCACCTTCTTCTTCAGAGAGAAGACATCCTGTTGGAGGTCTAACACCATCCTCTCCAGCTGCTCCGTCTTGTCCACCCTGAAAAATTAAAGTTGCTTATGTAGAGGCAAGAAGACACCACGCCCTCAGTGTGGATGTCGCTCTTCCACCCATGCAGTGACTGCGTGCCTTCTGCAAGCGGGGCAGGACAGCTCAGACAGAGAATCAGCCCTTCCAGCTATTCCTGGGTGAGGAGTAAGGCAGGAGAGAAAAACGGCACGGTCTGGACTTTTCAGTGCTCAGGAATGTTCAGTTTAACTCTCAACTCCCCCTCGCCACGCATACATGAAGACTTTGATGCTCAATTTTCTTCTCAGTTGTAAGGAAAGACATAAAGCCTGTCCTGCAAGTCCCAGGACACACATGTTTGTGGTATCAAACAACAGACTTGTGGGAAATGACAATACAAGAACCATAACTTGAATTTTTTTGGCACCCATTTCTTTGCAGGAAAACTGTCCCTAGCATCACTTTATCACTGAATACTGGTCATGAAGTAATGAACAATAAAACAAGGAACACACAACCACATTTTGACTGTTACAGGCAAGAGCTTTGTAGTATCTGCACTGTTTTAGAGTCTTCTTGCATCTCTAAATCCAAGCCCTACAATCAGAAACACCTGGCTCTGATTATGAGGAGACTCAGCAACTTTGGGGTTTAAAATTGCCCCACTTTGTCACCCATCTGTGATCTCATTGCTCACTCTTGTAGTGGGAAGGAAAACACAGTTAGGAACAAGTGCCTTCTTTTGCTAATTACCTTTCCATCTCACCAGGACCGAAATTTTTGTGAAGCCTCTCAAAGCCATCCGTCTCTTGTAAAGCATCAATCTTTCGCTCTTCATGGCTGGAAGAAACAAGTTAAACAGCACTGCCCCAAACAGCTTTGTGTTCAAATTCATATTCATTCCTGAGGAGAATTATCTGGAATTTAAAGCAAAGTCGATTCTGTTTTCATTTGCAGGAAGAATAAAATGGATCGAGAGGGATTATTCATGTGGACAAACTCCTGTGCATCCCCCTGGCACACACACATGGGGCACCTCCCACTGACACCCCAAGGAATCAGGACTTCAGAGCACAGGCTCATTTCTCTGCTGTATGCGCCCACACAAACTCCTGCCATCTTCTGTGCTTTGGGTTTAACCTCCACGAGCATCTACTCAAAGCAAGCACCTCCAGAGAAGGGATACAGAGTGGACAAAAATCAAAATATGTGGTATGAAACATCCAGGGTCCTCACTCAACTTCAGTGTTACCTGTTCAGACAGATGTGCTGCTGGCACGGGGACAAGATGCCATCTGACTTCCTCTTCATTGGAAGGGCAACGTAATCTGCAGAAGGGGTGGGAAACAAGCTGAAGAATCAGCTGTTGAAAAGGTCCTGAATCCCTCTGTCTCCAGAACAGATTATCCAAACACTCCTGCTAGATTGGACAGCAACATGTTATTCCCTTTGCATGAACAGAGTGATCCAGACAGGCTCTCCAGAACTGATCAGTGAGGATTTGTTATGAGAAAAAGGTGGCATCTCAAGGGTTTCTGTTCCCAGCACAAAATATATGGTGGGGGCAAGGCAAGCAGAGCCATCGTGTCTCTGGATGCTGCTGTTAGTCAGCAGGTAAATAACACACTAATATATTTGCGTAAGTGCATTTAATGGGTGTTGTAGTGGGTGGAAAAATAGGGAAATAGGCAAATCTGAGAAGGTTTGACTGATTGAGACACAGGGCTTTGGGGAATTTCAGTTATTCAGGCAGGCATTCATTCAGATTGTCTTTTGGCTTGTGGGGAGAGAACTGCTAGCCCAGGAGACAGAGCTGGTGCCTGACACAGCAGATACCATACACTACATACAGGCACCTCCCTTTAGACACCCCTCCTGGAGGAGATCTTCCAGGTGGAAAGGACCAGGAAATGTCATCTCTAACATCTGTAGCCCTGAGACAAAGCCCACACAGCCCCAGAGCAAAGCAGAGGTCTCCTGGCTGCTCCGCAAGTCCCCATCCCACCCTGTCACTCAGGACCAGGCAGCAGAGCCAGAACCCAAGGTCACCTCTGGCAGCTGGACCAGCCGTGTCCTCTTCACTCTTGGAAGCCCCTGGCCCCGGCATGGCCATGGTGATGAAGGTGGAAGGAGGTGAGAAGGCGCTGGCTGGGTGGGGAGGAGCTGCCAGCGAGCGGGGGCTTCCTGCAGCACTTCCCAGGACACGCCTGTCCTTGAGGATGGAGGAGCTGCCAGCATCATGGGGCAGGCTGGCCTCAGCCACCCTCAGCAGTGGCTTTGCAGGATAGGTCCTGTCACTGGGGTATTTCCTGGGTGCATTCCCTGTGGTCCATTTGGGAAAGGTTTTCCTGGATTTTTTTGGTGGGGATGGCATCATGCTGTGGACAGCTGGTTCTTCTTCTGGAAGAAAGGCAGATACTCAGGATGTGCAATGGGGCATCAATGCCGTGTTATCTCCCGCCTCCCGCTCAAGTGCTTTGTACCCTGGTTGCAGTGATGTGAAATTCATGATGGGACTCCAACAGGCTCAGCATCCTCCCACCCAAAAAGCCCCATGGAAGTAGAAGTGTGCCATGTTCAAAAGCCTTTACTCACTTAACTTCTCCAGGAGCTGTCGATCTTCCAGCAGCTTCTTCTCCAAAATATCTTTATGCTCTGTAGGAAGAGATCTTTCAGCACTGAACTCCTTCTTGGAAGGCTGCTCCTGAGCAGCCCCAAATTGCAAACCCAGGCCAGGGGGGTGTCACTCACCACTTATGCCTTCCACCACACCCCAGTACAGCCCACTGAAGCCGGGGCAGCGGGCCAGGACCTGCTCCCCCACCGTGTAGAGGTGGAAGGGCTTGCGGGGCTCCTTGATGTTCTCGATGTTGATGACCCGGCTGCCGTCGGGCCAGCTGATGAGCACGTAGAGCTTGGCCGACATCAGGGCTGCCCACCTGGAGCAGAGGGAGCAGTATGGGAATGTCACTGCAGGGGTTTGGGCTCTCCTGTGGTCGGGAGTGTTCACAAACAGTGCTTTACCTGGGGCAGCACAACCTGCAGATATAAAATATTTGACCCTGCATCTTCTCTACCACTTATTTCTCCTTTCCCATTTCTGCCCCTCTGTGTATCCAAGTGTTGTTTGCAGGGACAGCCATGCCATACCTGGGATCAGGCAGGGCCAGCTCTCACGGCAGACACTTTGAGCAGACACTGAACAAGCCACTGAGCAGACTTAGGCTGGTTCCTCTGCCCCTGTGAACCATCACAGCTCAGATGACTCCAGTGGATCTACAGCAGTTTGCTCCAGTGCAGGGCTGTGTCTGTGTGATATCAAGGCAGTGCAGAGAAGAGACTCGAAAAGACCCAAAGGTATTCCAGGAAATGATCATTCCTTTGCCTGCGCAGTAATTTCCCCCAGTAAACATCAAAGTGCTCTGATAAGGAGAACAGCAAATCCCCTTCATTTCACCCACGGGGAAACTGAGGCACAGACCAGTGACAGATATCTCTAAGGCAGTCAAGCAACAAAGCTGCAAGGAGCTGGATCCTAAGTCCTGGCCCACTGCTCTGCCCACTGAGATGCCTCTTTCTGCCCCTGCACCTGCAGACTTAAATCACTGGAGAGACCAGAGTGCCAGGCTGGTGGTGATTTCCAAAACCTCCCATGCCAGAGGAGCAGCTGAGGAGCCGAGGGCTGCTGAGCTCAGGAGGGGCTTCTTTCCAGCTTTCAACCAACACATCGTAGATGGGGACCAAATCAGGCGGAGGCCACCTGCCAGAGCTCCTAAGGGCCCTGGCAGAGCCTCACCCCGGTCCTGCCTGCTCTGCTCGGCAGCAGGACTTGGCAGAAGGGTTCTGGGGACAGGGCTGAGCCCATGTGCTGGGCACCAGGTGGAGAATGGCCACAGTGTCCAAAGCTGATGGGAGGGAGCTGGGGAAGGGAGAGGAGAGCTGGAGCAGAGACAAGCTGGCAGGAAAGGCAGCTAGGACCCAATTTATTCCAGTTTCTTGTTTTGTCTCCACACCCCCCATTAAAGCCCTGCCTGGATTTGATTCCTCTCACTTGGAAGGTCCAAGTTCACCCTGGAGAACTTTCTCATTCTCCATCCCTGCCTCCACCATCATCAGCTACAGCAAAGCTCCTTGCAGGAGTGGTAACTCTCCCCAAACCTGCCAGCCCGCCCTGCTGGCACAGTCTCACACCTGGTTTTCTCCAAGCCTTTTCTCCTGACCGAGACACACTCTGGCATTGATTTTTATCAGGAAGCACCATATACAAATTATCTGTGTGCCTGTCCCCCACACCCCCTTCCCTGCAGAGGCAGCTGCCCCAGCCCTCTCCCAAACACAGGGAAGGCTACAGAGCAGAAACTGGGGTAAATGCATAGCTGAGCCCTCTCTGTCCCAGAAACAGAGCTCCACATTCCAAACAGCAAACAGCCCCAGCCCAAATAGCTCTCTGGAGGGGTTTTCCTTTAACGTCTAAAGAAAACACACTGATCTTCCTTCCCCAAACCAGTTGTTCATTTACCCTTATGAGCACAACAAAACTACACAAACACATAAACAGAGAGAGAAAATAAGAGAGAGATCACAATCCTGACAGCAACAGAGCTGCCCCTTGCCTGGTTAGCACTGCTCCAGGTGTTGAGTCTTGCAAGATGTCTCCTGTCTCTCCAGGTCTCAGCTGCCTGCTCCAGGAGAGGTGGTGACCGGACACTTCCGTGCCTTGGGCTTTTCCCTTCACCACAGTTCCTTGTCAGGTCTCCTTTGTCTGGCTTGGAAAGCTCCCACCTGCTGTCCCCACTGCAAGGGAAAAAAAAGAGCTTTTGCTTTCTTTTCTCCTGGTTGTTTTGTTTCAGCATTATTATTCCTGTTATTTTCCCATATACATGTATTATTTTTTCCTTAGCTCATTTCAGGTCTGTTTCTTACAGGGAGAGAGAGCAGAAGAGAAGAGAAAAAGCCTTGGGTTTTTTGGAGCATGAATAAACCTTGCATTTCCATGAGTTATTCATGAATAATTCATGAAAATGCATGATTAATTCAGGTTCATGAATTATTCAGGAATAATTCTCGAACATTCCTGGTTAATTCATGCTCACACAGCGAGTGAGTCAGGCTCTAGGGCTTGGAGAATTCCTTTCTCCCTGAGACAGGAGAACAGAGGCTTAGAGAAGCTGCATTGTGCACTTGCTGTTTACTGCCTCTTAGAAGAGAACATATTTTGGGCCCTTTTTGAAACAAGGACTTGAAGAGAATTGAAATGCCTGCAGCCTGCTGCCCACGGGGGAATAACACAGCACCAAAAGAAAAAAAAAAGAAAAAAGAGAGAGAGAGAAAGAAATTGGACTTGCTCACAGAGGAAAGCCTGGCAGCAAGTTTTATTCCCTTTCAAAGCATCTTTCTCCCCCCGCCTCCAGATTTCTCCCCGGTTAAGATACATCTCACTGCTTCAGTTTTTACCTGCTGTGCAACAAAGAGGACCATCCACAGGGGTTTCTGCTTGAGGAGTCAAAGAGAATTCCCATGCCACGTGCCCATCTGTCCCCGTGTGTGTGTGCACAGTCCCTTCTCCCAGGTAACAACCAACAGGACAAGAGCACACGGCCTCAAGTTGCACCACTGGAGGCTTAGATTGGATATTAAGAAAATTTCTTCACCAGAAGGGTTGTCCAGCACTGGCACAGCCCAGGCTGTGCCAGGGCACTGGGGTCACCATCCCTGAGGGGATTTAAAAGCAGTGTGGTTGTGGCACGTGGGGACGTGGTTTACTGGTGGGCTGGGCAGTGCTGGGGGAATGGTGGGACTCAATGATCTTGGAGGGCTTTTCCAAGCTAAAAGATTCTTGCCAAGTGCCTTGACTCAGTGTCCCAGCCAGGGTGAGCACTGGTCATGGCACTGGGCCCAGCAGGTCAGGCCTGTTGCTCACACCAGTGCAGACATCAAGTTGGCCATGCATAGCTCCGTGTTTCTCCCAAAAATGTCATTGCTGCAGCACCTGGGGTTTCCCAACACTGGGCTTTTTATCCCCAGTGCATGGAGGATCACACGCTGTGGCAAAGGATGGATCCTGAGTGGCATCCTGCCTGCCATGGGCCAGGATGGACACCAGCAGGGGAAGGTGCAGTGGGTTGTCTGCACAAGCTGCCTGCCCAACCAGCCATCCCACCCCAGCCACTGGAAGAGTTGGAAGAACAGCCAGGGAGTGACTCCAAACAGCACTGTCTGGTTTATCTTAGCCATAAAAAACACTGGAGGTTGTTGGGAGAAAGGGAGAATTCAGATGTTCAGTGACACATTAGAAAAGGACCTTGATCAGATTCACAGAGTAAGAACAATTCTGCATCCCTGATTTGAAATATTTACAGCTAAAAAATACACCTGTCAGCCCAGGCAAAAGCAGATGTTCAATAGAGAGCTGGATGGGATTAGGGAATAAGCAGACATGAATAGAAAAGCAGCAGTATGTGACTTCTGTGCAGTTTTGAATGATACTGCTCCAGACTGAGAACTGCATAGTAATAAGAAATGGAAAAGCAATGACAAGGAGAAAAATTATAGAGATAGACAACAATGGAGATGAGATTGGATTCGGGTTTGAGGCAGGACCTGGTTCCAATAAAATCTGCCTGCGAAGCGGGCTGGCTTAAACAAGCATTGTTTGCTTTCCTTTGGAGAACAACAATATCCAAAACATAACAGATGAATAGTCCTGGGGTAGAGGTTGGTAATTCAACTGCAAACCGCAGGAGAGGAAGGATTGCAGGAACCACAAAAGGAAGACAAATTGTAGTCTCGTCAAACAACAGAAAAGTCAAGTGCCTGTGTATAAATATACAGTGTTTGTGTTGAATTATTCCAGGAAAATGCGAGTCTGAAGTGAATCCCAGGTGTTTGACTTCATGAAAATTAGCAAGTCCTGATTAGATTTCCCTCCCAGTCGGTGCACATGAAATCCCTGGGCAGATGCCTCAGTTCCAGCTGTAGGTACAGCTACTGTATTCAGGATCCTCTCCTCTGCATCTCCCAATTCTTTGAAAACAAGTCCCACACTGTGGCCCCTGGTGCCAGAACATGTCACCCTCTGAGCTGCACTCACTGAGATTTAGATTTCAGCCACGACGGAAGAACAAAGGCTCCTTTGTGATTTCACCCAGAGATACACCCTGGGAACAGCGTCCAACAGCTGTTTGAGTGCTACCCGAATCTTTATCAGAACAATCTTAATTGATGTTTGAAGGGATTTAAAGTGCAAACACAGGTGGTTTTAATCCCCCTTTTCACTTAACCTCGGCAATGTTGTTGAGTTCAGCAGCCCAGGCATAGAATCCTAGAATGGTTTGGGTTAGTAAGGAACTTAATGAACATCTCATTCCACCCCACTGCCTACCACTACCCCAGGTTGCTCCAAGCCCTGTCCAACCCGGCCTTGGACACTTCCAGGGATGAGGCAGCCACAGCTGCTCTGGGCACCCTGTGCCAGGGCCTCACTGCCCTCACAGGGAAGAATTTCTTCCCAATACCCCATCTAAACCTACTCTCTGTCAGTGGGAAGGGATTCCCCCTTATCCTGTCACTCCAGACCCTTGACCAAATTCCCTCTCAAGCTCTCCTGGAGCACCTTTAGGCATTGAAAGGAGCTCAAAAGTCTCCCTGGAGCTTTCTCTTCTCCAAGCTGAACAGTCCCAGCTCTCTCAGCCTGTCTTCAGAGCAGAGCTGCTCCAGCCCTTGGGGTATCTTCATGGCCTCCTCTGGACTGGCAGCTCCACATCCTTCACCATTTTCAGAAAGCAGCCACAGCTCAAAGACTGAGAGACAAGAGCTACACGGTTCATTAATTTTTACCAACACAATGAAATGACACAGGAACCCCCAAGCCCTGTGGTTCACTGAGACGAGCTCTGCATCCCTTCCACTCTGCCGGGAGAAGGGCAGGGCACCGCCAGGAGGGATCAGCACTGCCAGGGCAAAGGCGGACAGAGAGACCCTGCCCCTGGCTCTCAGCCCCATCCGGGGGGCACGGTGGCTGATGGAGTCATTGGGATGGATCCGAGGGACGGTTTTGCATTCCGTGAGGACAAACGCTGGAGCGTGAGGCACTGTCTGTACCCGAGAGCGACCACCCGGTGGCATTTTGCATTTGTAATGAAACAAGTACAAGCCCCATCTCTGCCTGCCATCCAGGGAACAGCGAAATACGATCCGGGCTAATGAGGCTGGAGTTAACTGCATTTTAATGAAAGAATGTCTCTTTTTTAACAGGCCAGGAAGAAGCTCAGTTACTCGGACATGGGGAGCAAAGGCACCACGAGGGTCAGGAGCCAGCTAGACCCTGCAAGTCTGACCCACCACAGTTTGTTAAATGCTTTCCTGGACTGGGGCTTTTCCCTGTTATTCCTCATGTGTCAGAGGCCAGAAAACAGTGAGAAAATCAGAGCCTAAATGCACCAGGCACAGCTTTGCAATGGACTCTGCAGAGACTCCACTGGCTGTGAGGGCTTCCAATTTACCTGATGCAAGTTCTTATTCCTTCTCTATTACTGCCCTGAATTAAGATATTTTTTAGAGACCAAGGTATTTTATTTCTCTTCAGAAAAGGGTTTCCCCTTTGTAACGCCATTCCAAATCCCCTTCATTTTCACCTTAGCAGCCTTCCACCATTTTGCAAAGCCTTTTTTTCCCCCCAAGCTCTCTGTATTTATTAAACCTTTGTGTTCTACAACAT
>WEIT01022934.1:6691-32012 GCA_013389985.1 Dryoscopus gambensis | reverse complement strand
TCTGTATTTGCCCTCAGGTCTTTGGCATATAAATATTTGAGTACTTTCACACTGATATTGTGCCAAAAACTTTCACCAGTACAGTAAACATAGTTTTAAGTCCTGAGCATGGACGTGGATAACTGATGCCTTATTGGCAGATGAAAAAAGAGCAATGTTAGAAAAGTATATTTGGACCCATGACTAAGTAATCTAACACTGCCATATGTTATTTGACAAACAATAAATCCTCTCACCAGAAATAAATCCCAAAAACTTGATAAATGAGCACTTGCTTTTCTGATTTTGTTACTCAGAACCATACTTTTGTCCATACAGTAATAGAGACAGTAACAAAGAGTAACTATTAAAATGGGCATTTTCTTAACCAATTGTGGGATCTAAGGTAGGGGGTTTTTTGTTGTTGTGGGAAAAGGGCAACCAGCAAACCAGCCAACCAACCAACCAACCAATCACAGAAAAACTTGCATATAAGCACACCTTTCTTTAAACGGTCTATGACTGTGACCTGATTACCAAGATGCCATGTGCTTCATTTAAAACCAGGAATTTTTAACTGGATGGTTTTCAGCTATCATCCATAGCTATTACTGCCACATAACCTTCCTAGTGTGCTGTTTCCACATGTTTACTTATGCAAGCTGAAACTTCAGTGAAGCCATGAGCATTTTTTCTAAGTATAGGAAACTGAGGGTGTAGGTCAGAAAATGTCTATTTGAATAATAAAAATATGCCTGAGATGTGCACTTTCTTGGGTGTGTGTATTTTATTCCCTCCTGATAACTCTACAGTTAGAAAGAAAGAAAAATAAAATAAGGCATTGTTCATTCAAAAATGTTCATTTTAAAATACCTTGAGAGTTTTCCCTGAACAGGTTGTGTGAATTCTCCTGATCTTGTAGGACTTCATTTTATCCTAGAAACTCTCCTGGAGAGTCAGATGTAATTCTTTGATTTCTCTGCTTTGCTTAAGTGTTCAGTCATTGCAGTTTGAGCTTTTGCCAAAGTGGATGAAAGGTTTATATTCTTTAAGATGTGCTGTGCAGCTGCTTAAGGCATGACCGACTTAACCAAAAAAAGTAAGAGCTAGATTTCAAACATTTTAGTCTTGCAAGCAAGAAAGAAGAGTAGTTCACAGTTGAGCACTGAGTTTTCTGAAGCAAGTGAGCAAGCAGTTTTGGACTACTCTATCAGTATGATCGCAGGAATGCTTACCCCTGCAGCACACTTTTTTTTGTTGGGTTTCTTTTTGTTTCCCTCTGCCTATTAATTCCTTGCTCCCTGCCGTGTGTTCCTATAATTACTTTTCATGCCAATTCTGAACATGAAGGCAACTTTTTTTTAGAAAACTATAAGCAAACCTAATATTGTTTTGCTTCTTGGCTGTGGGAATATTTAACATTTTTCATTTTAAACAGGTATGTTGCTCTTTGTCTTTTCTTAACTCACAAGATTTGTGTTTAGCAAGCCAGGCTTACATTTTTATAATTTCCTTTTTATCAGAGCAAGTGCATCTGTCATGTTGGAAAACACTTTCATCTTGAGATTTAAAAACTTTGCTATATTTCAGCACATTATTTTCATGGCACTAGATCCAATTCTTCCTTCTTTTAAGCACTTTTATCATAGTTGTCACTGGCAACAGAAACCATGGTCTTTAATCAGTCCTTCCAACACTGCTGTGAGGTAAGTATCTGGAATAGGCATATGATTTAAAAAAGAGTAACTCAAGCAAATGTGATAAATGAACTGTTGATCTCAAAATCTTTATTGGCAAATGTATGAGTTTTAATTGATATGGGATGAATAGGAGCACATAAAATGTGAGTTAGTGTGAAAGCTCAATTTGAACTTGAAATTGAACTCAGTAGTTTCTAATATTCAAATAATATTTCTCATTTCTATGCCCTTTTATATCTTTTTTTTCCTGTGCCATAAAGCTTGCTGAGCTCTAGGACAACTGAGGGGCAATGTAAGTAGAAAAAACCTAGAAAATGTAGAAATGAAAATTAGTTCAACATTAGGATAATGTTGAAGTACAAACCTTAAAATGTTCAGCAAACAGAAGTGCATTTTCTGCACTGATAGTTACATTTGAATGGCCAGAATAAAAAAAAAAATATATAGAAAACCCTCCATACCTCATCTAGTGCCTTATTTAATGAATAATTTAAATATTGTCCTGAAGAGACAATTTCTAAAACTAAGTTTCCTACTGTAGAATGAATTTCACAAGTATCACAGAGATGCAGTGAAAAGAACGTACTAAGAGAGGAAATAATCTGTCTTCATTTTGCAGAGCGTGAAGCAAGGTACAAAGAGATTTAAACGTAAAATTGTCACATTCTCTAAATCTGTATGTTCTTTTAAATGCCCAGAGTACTTTGAATTATTTAATTTTTTTTCTTATGAAAATATACTTCCTAGTGATTTTGGATGTACCTTTTTGCATGATCAATGTTTTTGTAAATCTGGATCTCAGCAAATGGATGCACAGAATGTTCAGTGATCAGCTGTGAGAAGTTTAGTTTGCTGAAGCCTGAGAGCTCCAGGACTGAGGAGGTAAAGACAAATCAGTCAGGTCTTTGAGGAAGGCACTGAACTGCCTTAGCCATACTACCATCCTTCTGTCTCTTGCAGTCCTGGGACCCGTTCGGTGCAAACATTCCCAAGTCCTGTAACCAAGGGTGTAGTCATCCTACAGACAGAAGACTTCTGCAGTGGGTGGCTCCCAGGAGACAAATCTTTCCATCTTGTGCATGGAAGAAGTCAGGCTTCCTCTGGAATGAGAGAGAGGTGCAGAAAAACTGAATGATACCTCATTAGAGTTGAATGCAAGAGTGGGAAGAGCAGAAGCTGTAAGAGATTGAAGCATGGAATTGAAGAGCTGCAGTGTGGAAATAGTCTGAAGTTTGGTGGTATTTTATATTGAAGTGAAAAGGGATGTTTCAGCTAACAAAGTGTAGCAGCCTATTTGCTGTTTAACCTGTCTTCTTCCAATCTTATCTCTCAAAAGAAGAAAATTTTTAGTTTTGTTCTATGTTAAGGTGAAGTGCCTTGCCAAAGGTCAGGAGGTGAACCCAGGTGTCCCGAGTTTTAGACCACAGTTCTGTCTGGAGCACAGTTGGGAGCCACATACAGAAGATTAGTTGCCTATCTACTAAACAGTATTTGGGCTGGTAGCCCAGTAATGCTGTGCTGTTATTCCAGGCTTAATTATCAATTTGACATAATGCTAGTAAATGAGTGTAAACTTCTAAGAAAATTAGAGATTTTGCTGCATAATACACTTTACTTTCTCTGTTAGCTAATTCAGAGCAAATTATAAAACACATGCTTATTTGGTGTACAGGAACAGCTCCAGATCACAATTAATGTGATTTACTGTCATCATGTACTGTCTCATACATGCTTTTTGAGTAAGAGTGAAGTTGAGAACCTGTAATCATAAAAGATGTACACTCTGTTCAAAACTCAGATGAAGAGATAGATTAGCATTGTCACTTCATTGATTAGTGCTCCCATTTCTTTGATTTCAACGCTGAAATGCAATAAATGAGATGATGCAAAGAGAATAGTGCATTGTAGTTGCTGTAGTTGCTGTAGTTGTGGTGTCTGACTTTATGCACTTATACAGCAATGCTCTGATATCCAAGAAATTCTGCAGTGTAATTCAAATTTTATAAATTGGTATCAGTTCATTGTTTCTTCTTACGGCCAGGCTTTTCAAAATGAATGCTAAAACATTGTGGCAAGAATTTCCCCAGTAACTGGTATATTGTGTTTCTGTTTAAGTGCAGTTTACTGAAGTATTCATCTAAAGAAAACACTGTCAGTCTCTTCTGATGTGTACATGAATTTATTAAAGTACGCATTAGGGAAAATGTCCTGTCAACCAGCTCTATCTGAGTGCCATGGTATGCTTTGAGTTTGCAATACATCTGTCTGGAAAAGAACAACTCTCCTTCATTCTGCATTTTCAAAGTATTCAATTCCACATGTAGCACCTATATGAACAGCCTTTAAAATAATGCCTGAACTCTCCTTTACAAAGTTACTGAGAGCATTATCTTGATCTCCCTGAGACCTTCATTATCCAAATTGTTATAAAAACCAACAAGTCTTGAAATTACCATAAAAAGGTAATTTATTTAATTAAAATTAATTAACAAGACAGTATAAAAATAAAAATAGTAAAATAAAATGATCGGATAAAAAGCTGGGTGCGAGGATTGAGAACTCTTTTGCCGAACCAGCTAAGAGCCTCAGTGTTAAAGCCCAGCATTGCTGTGGTGGCTTTAGCTAGTCCAAAGCCTTGTTAAATTATCCGAGCCTCTAATGAGGTAAGGTGACCGACAGCCACAGCATGAAGTCTCTACCAAAGCTAATCCAAGAAGAGAAAAGACAGCTCCTCAACCTGTGCAGGCGCTTTTAAGCCCTCTCGTCCCACCCAGGCACGCCCACAGTCCGCCCATTGTCCGGCCTCCATGGCCTCCAGTGGTTGGATGGATAAATCATGACATCAGTTTCTTTAACCAATGGCTCGCTCGCTGCTAGGGCTTGTAGAAAGTGTGATGTAATCTCTTCCAAGAGCAGGAAAAGTCCCTCATTGATATGCAGGGTTGCCGTGGTTGCAAGTTACCGGCCGTTGGGAAGGGGCTGAGTTGCCTTTAATATGCTGCCTTAGTGGGCTGCTTGAGGGTCCTGAAGGGAGAGAGTCTTAAAAATTATTTTTAACACATAACTTATTTCTTTCAACTAAGGAGTATTACACATTAATATAATCCTTAACAACATCAGTTTTAACTTCTTATAAACATTAGATAACTTTTTAAAGTGTATGAACAATGAATTTATGTTAACTGGTGGGGTACAACAGGTGGAGGGTATTTAACTTGGAATAATAATAAAATGGAACACAATAACAGTTTTTAACAGCTTCTGTAATTAATTCAGGTAGAAATCAAACTACTAATTTTATAAAAGACAGAACTTTATGTAATTAATTCATGCAAAAGCCAAACCAAGAACTTCATAAATGACACAAATGAAATAACAATAACCAGAACAGCTCATCTGTTGAAACGGGCTTGTCTGGGACACTCTGGGCAGTTCCAGCCAACTGAGATTCCCAGCTATCCTATGAGAAAAAATGGAAGAACGTGGCTGCATGCAGTATTTTGTTTTACAGATTTTACACCAGATTCACTGGACTTAATTGCTGTCAATACTGATGCAACCAAGAATTTTGCAGCTGCCCAGGCATCAGGTTTGAACCAAGGGATTACAGTGTCTGATATGCCCTTCTGCAAGGGTGTGCTGTGGAGGTATTGCCAGAAGCCTTCTTGCTAGCCCATATTCTCAAGGAACAGCCTCA
This sequence comes from Dryoscopus gambensis, assembly GCA_013389985.1. Classification (NCBI taxonomy): domain Eukaryota; kingdom Metazoa; phylum Chordata; class Aves; order Passeriformes; family Malaconotidae; genus Dryoscopus; species Dryoscopus gambensis. The sequence goes on along the minus strand of WEIT01022934.1, from coordinate 26,636 downwards.
AACAGCATATTAGTAGTGCTGCTTGGAGTCTTCATCCCAGATCTCTTTGAGAAAAGAAGCCAATGAGACCAGATTTCTGCTCTGTTTGTCTGAGAGAAACACCACCTGGCAGCCTGAATATCTGGGGTGGCTGTGGAGAAATCTGCCCCAGGTCTGCTCTGATGTGTCCTCTGCTGGATGGCAACCTGGCTTCCCTACCCATCCTGGACCTGCTGCTTCTGCTGAGCTGCCACCTGTCCCACTGCTCAGGGCTGCTCCCTCATGAGGTGTGGAAAGGCTTGATATTTCATCCATTTCCAGGCTCTGCTTGTTTGCTTTTTCATACAGGGAGATTCTTATGCAAGAGTGTAAGCAAGTGTTTACCCACCTAAAACTCATAGTTATAAATGGTTTTGGATTTTTTCAATTATTATTTTTCCTGTTCATTGACAAATAATTAACAGCAACAGAAATATTGCTGTCAATTTTCTCTACAAGTCTAGGTCTTCCTAATATGCAGAAACTCCGTAAGTTTCTTGAGCTCTCTGGTTGGAAACACCAGGCCTTTTTGTGGTGCCACTGTGACAATTTCTTCATTCCTGAGTAAGATTCAAATGCGTGACAAGAACTTGTTTTGGCAAAAGAGTGTTACTGAAAGTATAAAGATCTGCCACTTTTTGCAATTATATTTTCACCAGCACTTTCATCTGCAACATCTTCTGGTTTTGTTTTTGGATGAGAGGATCCTTTATCTTGCCACTATTCTGCAGCCCTTAATATTGCTCTAAAGCCTACAAAGCTAATAGAAGATTTATCACAGAGCAGGACATGATTACTTTTAATTCCAGCCCCAGTCGTTCTCTCTTGGATCTTCTCAGGGGGAAAATTACTTGCATAGTGGTTTAGTGTACCATTTTAATAGATTTCCTCCTTGTACCTCTCCCCCGCCTTCCTTATTTCCTTCCTGAATTTCTTTTATCTGTTCTTGTTTAGCTGGCTACTCTTTTCACATTTAATATCAAGAAGGGCTACTTTAGATGGAAATCCATAACATGCAGAAACAGTAGCTTGCCATTTGTAATTTAGGCAGAATTTATTCCATTCCTCAATGTTAACTATGAATGGGTTATGCGTGTGTAATTGAACGTAACTTGATCAGAGGAGTACTATTAAGTTTGCATTCCTTTTAGTCAGTTTTGAAAAAGATCACAGCAGTATTAAAATTGCAGTTTCAAAAGCTAAATGGAATAGTTATGAATTCATTTTGTAGGTTTTAATAAAGAGAAAAATTAAACATCCTTGGTCACAGTTTTGTTTTCATTTTCATTAGCTGTTATATGAGATCTCTTTCCTGTTAACAAAATGTAATTTTTTTTGTCCTACTTGAAATAGCTCCTTGCAAGTCTTCTGTATTTGTGGCAGAGGTTATTTATTGCCATTTTAATTTACAGGTTTTTAAAAGAACTAGTCTGCAACAGCTGCTACATTATTGCTTCTTTAGGTAGCATAATAAATTGAATTTTGTGTCTTAAATAGTCATGTATCTATTTTTAAGATTCATGCTGTTTCACATACATTTATAAAGTTCAGTTTCTTCTGAGGGGTCTTTTAATCAAAGCTAAACACTCATCCCTCTGTCCCCCATTTGCCCACTTGTCTGTTAGCAGAGCAGATTAAAACATTACAATGTTCATAGCATAAAATGAAATGCTTTTGCTATTTTCATTCTTCTCATTAATATATAGTGGTTTTATTCCTTCCTGAACAAACTCTTATTTTCCAGAAGTACTTACACTACTTGTATAATGGCGTAGGGGCCATTCTGTTAGAAAATGTGATCTTTCCAATTATGGTTTCAGCAAAGGAATGAATTTTACTGGCCACCCAAATGTAATACATCTGTTGTAGCATGAATGTCTTTTATTTATCAAGAATGGTTCAGCATTTAGCTGCAGGGCTTTTTGTCTCAGAACAATTCGTGTATGTGCATACAGTGATTTAATCTAAAGGAGAGCCATGGCAGAGCACATTGAACACCATAATCACTTAAGCATCAGAAGCAATTGTGTTTTGGGGGGGGCGAAACAGATATCATACTTCACTCAGAATGTTGTTCAGAACTAATTTTTATAACAACTGATTAAGAATTCCATCCTTGATTTACACACTGCAATCAGAACTCAGATCTCAGATTCTTAATGAGCTGCTGCCCGTGAGTTAGACCTCAGCCAGGCTTAGCCAGGGAGAGGAGGTGCTCCAGGCACTGGAGCAGAGATTCTCCTGCAGACCCTGGCTCAGACCGTGGTGAGGCAGCTGTCCCCCTGCAGACTGTGGAGTTCCACCGGGCAGCAGAGATCCACCTGCAGCCCGTGGAGGACTCCACACCAGAGCGGGTGGATGTTCAAAGGAGGCTGTGACCCTGTGGGAAGCCCATGCTGGAGCAGGCTCATGGCAGAACCTGTGGCCCAATGGAGACAGGAGCCCCTGCTGGAGCAGGTTTGTTGGCAGGACCTGTGACCCTGCAGGGGACTCACAGTAGAGCAGCCTGTTCCTGAAGGACTGCACTCCATGGAAAGAGACCCATGCTGGAGCAGTTCCAGAAGAACTGCAGCCTGTGGGAAGGCCCCACACTGAAAAGTTTGTGATGAACTGTCTCCCGTGGGAGTGACCTCACGCTTGAACAGGGCAAGAGTGTGAAGAGTCCTTCTGCTGAGGAGGAAGGAATGACAGAGACAAAATGTGATGAAGTAACTACGGCTCCCATTCCCTGCCCTCCTGTACCAGTGGGTGAGAGGAGGTAGAGAATTTGAGCATAGTGTAGAGCCTAGGAAGAAGGAAGGAGTGGGCAGGAGAAAGGTGTTTTTTAAGATTTGGGGTTTATTCTTATTCTACTCTGATTTGATTGGTGATAAATTAAATCAGTTTTCCCAGGCTGAATCTGTTTTGCCTGTGGTATCTGGTGCATGATCTCTCCCTGCCTTTATCTCGACCCATGAGCCTTTTGTTATATTTTCTTTCCCCTGCCCAGCTGAGGAGAGGAGTGACAGAGCAGTTTTGGTGAGTAACTGTCATCCAGCCACAGTCAGCCCACCAAAAATAGGGAGGTGCTTACCGTTTTTAGAAGCCAACAATTGTATTTCTCTCCATGTTTCCACCAGGAAATTATCTTGAATTTATTCAGAGTGCTCCTGTGCAATTCTATATTCTTTTTTTCTGAATTGCAAGAGTAAACACCAGTAAATTTAAAAGTGAAATGAAGCACATACTGTTGAAAATGGGCAGAATACTAGTATATTTAGCAAAACTTCACAGTACAGAAGTGCAGCATTGTGACTAAAATGTAAATCTACCAATTCTAGTTTTATCTCAAATGTATGTTTACTTCACATTTCAGATGCCCAACTTTCTGACTGACTAACTGAAAGGAATGATGTATACAGCATATCAATGTGCACTGTATTTTAGCAAAGTGAAATTAGTTCTGTTTCTTGACTGAATTTTAATTAAAACACTAGAAACTAGTATTTTAGAAATTCCAAAATAAAGTTCTTAAAGATATCCACAAATGCAAAGCTACATGATACAGATATTGAATCAAAGATAGCTTAGAAAAGTTTTAATGGCATATGTTGTACATAACACAGTATTAAATGGTCGACATTTTGCAGAGAAAGTTGAGTAATTGCCTGTATGGGTTTTCTTTTTATTTTAAATTCTGTAAACTCTCCACCAGTTGCCCTTTTCATTGATTTATTGGACTGCATTGTTGGTATCATTTACAAAATCCTTTTTTTTCTACACAGGCATTAGCAAGCTCAGTTTTTGTACAAAAATTCTACTCTTTTTTTCTTTGTCCTTTTAAAGTTTCTCTTTCCTCAGTTATTCTTTCCCCAAATTTTAGGTGCCATATTGAAATTTAATCCACATGTTGTCTTCACAAAGTGAATGAGACAGAAATATTTGATATTGATGGAACTCCACCCCCCTTCCCTCTTACCCTTTTTTGTTTTTAATGCCACACCTGACCTAGCCATACCTTACTGTTGGAAAATGGTATCTGCAGCAGCCATTATATGCACCTTGTTGAAGATGACAGACAGCTGCCCTTCAGCACACAGTGGAAGAAATTGTCTTAACCAATTTTCAGGGCACTGCTTCTACAGCATTTCTCACCTGATATCTTAGTTTTGCTCTGTCAAGTGGTTTGGGTTTTTTTTCCCTCTGTTTTCTTGAATGTTGTGCTATTTCTTTTATCATCCTTTTCTGCCAGAGGCAGGGGGGCCACTGAACAGCACTGCTCTGTGGATGAAAGGAGATCTATGTGGAAAGTGCTTCATGAAGTATTGCTTCTGGATATGTTTTTGTGTCCCACCGTGAGCCTGCTTGCTTCTCCTGAGAAGACCTAAATTTGACACTTGCTTCCTGAACATCTGGTTGAGGTGGGTAGCTTGTCAGTGTTTTGAATTTTTTTAAGTCTATGGGATGTTAATCAGAACAAGGACCTTCAGTTTGTCTTTCAGTTTTTGCAGCCAATCTAGTTTAAATTTTTTTAGTTAAAGTGCCTTTTTATGCCTTGCTTGCTAACTTTCAGATGCAGAAGCATCAAGTGAAGTCTGCAACAGAGGCATGCTGAACTTACCTGTTTCCCTTCCTCCCCTGTCCTGTGCTCTTATCTGGAGCACAAGCAAAAAGAGCAGAAAGAGCTGAGCAGTCTGGGGAGCCCACATAGCTGGCAAGTAACAAAGACAGTTTCTCTTCTTCTTCTTCAACATTTAGTGCAGGCAGGGAATTGGAGGTTCTGCTAAGGCCTACTGTGACCTGGGAGAGCACAGTGAAGAGTCCTTGGAGAAGAATTGAAGTTGAGGTTTAGTCAGAACTGATGGGTTAAAGTCAGGGTTCAAAACCCTCAGAGAAGTTTGGGATAGGAACCAGGCAGGTGTGCAAACTGAAGTTTAGAAAGGACTTACTTCTTGGTGATATCACAAAACATTTATACTGCTTATGTATGGAAAAAAGAAGGCTTGATTTGGAGGTTGGGCAGTAAAGAAAAATGATTAGCAGGGAGCTGATAATATTTGACATTATTGGCAGTGCTAAAGTTGTGTCAGGCAGCCTTGTGATGAATTGTGTGTGCCCAAAGCTTTTTGATATATTGGGGCCAGCAGCGGGACCTCCAAGCCATTGGTTAGGATGAACTAGGATAAACAGAGCTTCTGTCCCTGTGTCTCTGTTTGCTGGGATGAACTAAGCCAAATGGAGCCTCTGGCCCCGTGTGTCTCTGTCGCCTGGCATTGGTTAGCAAGGTAACAAGATAAATCTGCTCTTTGCATATCCGCTGTGATTTGGTGGTCAGCCTGGTTACCTGGAAGTGTCGATTCACACAGCATCCCCATCTGCTGGAGAAGGGCAAGAGAAGAGTTGGCCTCCAGTGCAGACCCGCAGCTGCACAGGGGCAGGATGCAAATATGAGGGAAAGGCAGCCCTCCCAAAGCATGCGTGGTGAACCGGCAGGAAACAGGCGGGCATCTCCACCCATGACAACCAAACTCACCAAGGACAGGCTAAAGCACCTCCTGGCCTTGGCAGTGCCCATACATTTCCGCAGGCAGCTGCTCCCACACTTCCAGAGCCTGCTGAAGCAGCAGGCAGTGAAAGGTTCATCCCTCTGGCCCTCTTGTTCCTACCAGTGCTCAGCAGCCAAACCCCATGTAGTCTCCAGTGTGCTGCTTCTGCCTCTCCGCCGTGTTTTGTGACTTCCCACAGGGACTGGGATGTCACACTATTACATCCATGCAGCCAGAAGACCCTGGGTCTGGCCTGCCTCCCTGCTGTTTTTCATAGTTTACAATGCCCATGAAGTGTACAAATGCCCTCTACATCAGATAGTGTGGGGAAAACTCCTAGGAGAGATGAAAAGATTTTAAAACTAAATAAATAAAAGGAAGAATAACAAGATTTGGAGATTCCATTACCTAACAGGTACTTCTGTGTCTTGAGTAGAAATGTTCTTTAAGACTGCAGAAATTGCTGCCCAAATAAATTATGTTGATTGCTTCTCAGGCATTTAGTGTTCTTTACTCTGCAAGAGGTTAATAGACTGAAGGATTTTTTCTGAGCTTCATCAGAGCTAAGAAACTCTTTGGGCCTTTACATGTGAGAAGATTCATATAATAATTATTTTATATGCATCTGGGGCTTTTCTCTTTTTTTGCAAACATGTTTTTCTTTGTGTCTTTAGTCATTTGTTCGGGGAAAGGGGAGACACATTTACAGAAAACCCAGTATTTTCCCCCTAATAGCGATACCCATGCAATAACATTTCTGTTCATAGGGAATATTTTTTATGTGTATGCTGCTCTGAGGCACAGCACTGACCTGACTTGTTGATGATGGATTTTGACTTCTGAAATGTGTGTCTTGTATTAATCCTGCATAGATGTCTTCCTTTAACAATTCTGAATCATATTAATTTTAATCACTTGGGTGCTACAGATAAATTTGAATTTAAAATAGAGACTATTATTTAGTGTCTACCATAAGGTTCTTTTGTGGTTAAATTTGCAGAGAAAAATCTTCATATGAATTATGCTTATGACACTGTGTAATTCACTATTTTCCTAGATGTAATTCTGGTGAAACACCATAAAATAGAGTGATTTTAATGATTTATATTTTAATCTTGTTTCTTTCCATTTATATTCAAGTCTCACCTTAAGATACTTCATAATAATTTAATTGCAGCTATTAAAAGTGCATTTCACTAAATATAATTCCTGTGCTTTTGTCATAACACATTGGTTTTTTTATATAGTTAGGGTTCTCTTAAACTGCATTTTCTCCATATTTTATTTAAGAAGAAATCTTACTCTCCTCAGTAGTAAAGACTATTCTTCTTGTGCTTTTCTCTGCTATGAACTCTTAAATCAGTCTCTTATTTGAGAAGAATATCAAAAGCTTAGGCCTGGCTTAACTGATTCCAAGTCTGTTTCTGAGGAGAAGGAAGTCTGCTTCTGATGTTGGTTATGTTGGTCTCAATAGGATTTCTTTCATCCTAATCAGGGATGAAGCTAAAGGGGGGATATGCTAAACTAAATGAAAATACTATCAAACCATAGGTTTGCAGTTATTTTTACCAGGTAAATCCAAGGTTTTTGTCATGGGACAGTATAATTATTCTTATTGTATGAATGGATTGGTTGGAGGTTGTATGGTGTGATAAAGAAAAACTAGAATTAACGAGGTGAAATGAAAAATAAGGCTGAAAAAAATATTTGCTAAAGTGTAAGTAGTATATGTTAGAGATTTCTGTTCTCTTGTGCTGATTTGGGGTTGTTAAAGTACAAGATAAAATTTGTGTGGCTTTTTGGCAGTGCTTTGTGGAGAAACAGGATTCCTGTGTAGGGCTTTGATGAGACTATATCTAAGGATTTCCAGTGGTATTATCCAGCCACAGTGCTGGCTCTCTCATCAGTCTTTGCACTCCTTGTTACTGTTTGCAGGATTCTGCTGCACCTGATAATGAACATAGTTACCTATTAACTTGTTCCTTTCTATTATCAAGACAACAATTCCTAAAGTTATGCAGTGGAACAAGAATTTATTGTCAATAAATTTGTAAGTCAAGATGCTATCAAAAGTGATTTAGTAGAGAGAAAGTGGCCTTTTTAGATGGTGTTTATAATTTTTCTTTGTAGCAGCTTCCCATCTATGATGCAGCTGGAGTAACTGGGGTTTATGCAGATCTACACAGTAGATTGACAGTAGGACAGATCTGGATTAAGCAAGGGAAAACATCCCTGTGTGCAAGACTACATGGATATTACTCCCTAGAAAACCTGCAGACTTAGAGGTATATCTTGGAAGATGTTGAGGATTCTCTCAGAAGTGCTGCCAAGCTCCTTTCTGTCCTATTAATGCTCCTTAGTTTGATCTTTGGCTGTGCTCTAAGCATAGTCAAAACAAGTCTTAAACTTGGTGTAAGCATTTCTTTGTGCAATAGGAAATATTTGGTTGACATGGTGACCTTAGGAAGTCTATTGCCCTTTCCTCTAGATACCATCCAGATTATGGGTACCCAGCAGGAACACTGATATATGAACTTTGTCCTGGCCATTAAGTTGATGATGAATGATGTTTTGTGAAAATAGTTCCCCCACATTCACAAAGTCTGTTGTAAGATTCACTTTAAGACATTGACTCCATACAGCTTCTTGTATGCACATATGCATAGTACTGCATATGTGCAGTACTATGAGGTCAGATTGTGCCTTCTGGGTAATAAATGCAGGGCAGGAAACCCTCTTTTTATGCTTCTCTCTGTGCGTGTTATTATTCTCTTCATCAGAGGCAATCTCAGTGATTGCTTTCATGGCTTCTATTGGCTGCCACAGAGCAAATCTGAGTTGTATTTTCTAGGTAGTTATGGTCAGCTCAAAACCTGTCAGTCTATGTCAAATCTCTGCTTTTTCCATATACAAAACTTTCCTTTTATCTTAGCTTTACTTTTATTTTTAGAAGTGAATGGCATTTGCTGTGTAACTCTCCAATCTCATAAGGCAGCTGTGTGAGGACAAAAACAATGCTGAACTGCATGCCCTTTACAGGGCTTGTTTGGGGGACATGTTTTTCTTATGCAATCTTGCAAGCTGTTTTTTAGAATTGTCCTTCCCCTTCAAGGTTCAAATGCAATTTTTTTGAGAGCCCTTCTGCCCCATCCCTCTCGAGGCTCACTCTCCAATTTCCTAACCTCAGTGTTAAATAATTAGTTTCGGAAGGCTGAGCAGAAAATAAAACTAAATTAATATATGCATTTGAATGGTAGCTTTGTGCAGTTCTCTTCTGCAATTAGAAAATTGTCTCAAGTGCTGGTCTACCAAAGGTAATTGTGAGCAAAAGGTTGAGTTCTCTTTTTTAATGAGTTCTGCCTGATGCTGAGAAGAAAATCTAATCTGGTGCAGAGTATGTTCAATAGTGCTAATTAAACCATTCCTCCCACTTATTTTAAGTCAAATTAGTTTGATTCAATTGAGAAACTAATGTTTCACTAAGGCAGCTCTTTAAGACTTAACCAAATAGTTCTATGTCACCTTAAATGAGAGGGCTTTTTTTATAAAAGGAGTACCAATCTCCACTGAGTGAAATGTAGGTTTTCTTTTCTTTTTCTTCATATTATAAGCGAAACACTTGAGTAGCCTCTGCTACTCAAGTGCAGTGATACCAATTGCAGTTCTAGGTGTGTTGCATCTTTTCCCCATTTTTGCATAGAATATCTGTTTTTTATTTTATTAGAAGGAAAATGAAAAAAAATCAAGCACTTTCGTTGTTCATTCCTAACTCAGAGGCATAACTTGTTTTAATCTACTTACAGGAAAGTAATAAAAACTTTATTATCAGAACTTCAGGAGATGACTTATTGAAGGCATCACCCTGAAGGCTCTTCAGGGTGTTAAGGACCAGAAGTTAAAATGCTTAGCAGGGTTAGATTTTTTTTTTTCAAGGCAGTTAAACCCAGTCGTGTACTGCTTACCAAATTTCATTGGTTTGATGGGATTATACAGCATGAAGTCTTTTTCTGTTATGATTATAGAAATATTATTGGGAAATGGATTGTTCATATCAGTCTCATGGGCAAAATTTGCCTTTATTGCTATTCAGAACTGCTCAGGCATATTGGTTTTAGGTGGGGGTGCTGCGCTACTTTTTAAGGTACACCGTGTTGATCTGGATGTTCTGCTTTGGGAGGACATGTAATGCTTTTCCTGCTGAAGTTGTATGATTGCATACCCACGTGGTTAAAACTAGCTCCCCTCTGCCCAACAGCACTGGAGAAAACTCCCCTGGTGTGGTAGAGGGGGGAATCTTGCACCTGCCTGTTCACTTGTGGGGCTGACCCCCTGGGTGTGCTCAGTATTTGGGTACAGTTTGGGCCTGAGGAGGTGCCACTGAGGATCTCTGTCAATGCTGTGGGGGCTTCACATCACCCCGGCTTCTGTTTCACAAGGGCAGGTTGTGAGCTGTTCTCTGTGTGTCCTATGAGCTCCAACCAGCCTGGACTCCAGGGCTGGCCAACAGCTGAGAGAAACCTCTGTGGATTCCTGGCTTTTGGAAGCTGGACTTTGTGGTATTCCTGTGTTATAGCAGCTGCCGCTGGGGTGAACGAGTTGAGCTAGCTCAAAGCTGCTTAGCTCAGGTACTGTCAACATTACTGCTGCAGCAGGAAAGCCACAATGGAAACTGGTTAAAAACTCTACCCACTGAGATCGGCTCTTTTTTGCTGTGGCTGCATTGTCAGCAGTACAGTATCCAGGCTCTGCATTTTTGACCTATCAAGACTGTTTTTGTGAGCTGTGGTTACAGTAGTTAATGCCAGACGCACTCACTGCTCCTTGAAGGAGCAGTACCGTGTTGTAATGAATGCATGCTGAAGAATAAAGAGCACTGGAGAGCTAATTCTGGAGTAAGGACAAACTAGTTGCATTGGTGCTATCTGATACAACCTGTGGTTTTGATATCCATTCTGATTCGGGGGCACAGGGGAGTGTAATGCTGATTCTTGTTCTAAACAGCTTTCTTGAAGACTCGAGGGTTGTGCCCATGAAAATAAAATGGACCATAGTGCATTTATGCATTCACAACACACTGTCCCTGACCTCTCTTATCCTACAGACTGTACTTAATCTCCCACTGTCTGGGAGAATATTAATTGCCAACTGTTGATGGAGTATACATGTTAGCAATTAAATGTTATGGGTAAGTGTAGGTTGGTATTTGAGCCTTTGCCTTGCCTTGAATTTATTGATACAGGCACATGCAGCTAATTCAGTATCTTTTTATGAGTTCTGAGTATTCTCTATGAGTTCCCAGGATTTTTCGCTAAGCCGTTTTGTAATTCCACTACAAGTGGGCTTTTTTGTTCCTGTTTTCTCCCAATATGTTGTTTTGGATACTGTTGAAGTCAGCACGACTGAATGGCTGCAGCAGCAGTACTAAGTAGCTCATTAGCTTTGTTAAAGATGAGTGGCATGATTCAAGTGCAATGATTAAAAAGAAAACTGTTTTGCTGAAGGGGATGAGGTGGATCCCACAAATTAGTGCAGTTTACATACAAATTTAGAATGGTTTTTTATTTGAAAACACTGACCAATAGCAGGAAAAAGCACTTATGCACTTGGTAAAATACTGGCAGATGCAGATATTAAATCAAGTGCATGGTAGGAGGCAGGCTTTTTAGCTGAAAGTTTGCCAGGACAGGCATCATATCCAGGGGTTTCCTTCACAGTGAGGGGGAAGAAACCAAATACAATGATACGTGTTTACTTCTTGGCAGTTGAAATGCAACCCTGTGCCATATTTTTATTGAAAGACATGAGCAAAATTCAGTCTCTTGTTACTTTCCTACAAATTTAAATAAACTGTTTTGATTTGCAGTTTATCTTTATTTAGGTTTTTTTTTTCTTTGGTGGAAGACCCTTTTCAGTCTTATTTTAAAAAAGTAAAAAAATTCTTGCATGGGAGAGCTGCCAAAAAGTTGATGGAATAATGTTCATGATTCTTTTTTCTGAACAAATATTAGACACTTTTGGCACTCTTGTGTGAAGGTGCCATGACTGTAAAAAAAAAAAGTTTAATGCATTCTAGAAGGGGAATGGCATTTCATGGTATTCTCTGATTAAAGTCTAGGCCACATTCTGCCTATGGAAAACTGACTTTCAGTGTTGATTTGTAATTCAGTAAATGCTTGCTATTCCTGAATAGGTGAAGAATTGTCCTAAACAACTTCCACTGTAGATAGTATGAAGGGAGATCTTACCATTTTGGATTAGTCCATACTCTTATTGGTTACATTTATTCAAGAAACTTCATTAACTTCATAACCCTTCTAAGCATTACTGTAAAAAGCAAATTACACTCAGCAGTGTGATTTATTCCACAAATTTTCTCAAGATCACTAAAATTTTGCGTGGAAGTGGCCCCTGGAGGCCATCCAGTCCATCCTTCTGTTTGAAGCAGGACCGTTAGCAAGACTAGATCTCTTTTGTCTGACATTCTTGAAAACCTCTGAGGCTGAAGATTCCACCTATGTGAGTAATATATTATAGTGCTCAACTATCTTTCTAGTGAACTTTTTCTTAATGTCCCTCCATCTTCCTAAGTGCAACCACTCCCTGTTGGCCTTTGTTTTGCCATTGGCCGTATCCGATGAGACGTTGTCTCCATGGTCACTGGAGCTACCTCTCAAGCAGCTGTAGGCTGTTGTTAGATCTCCCTCTTTGCCAGACTAAACAAGCCCAGCTCTCAATCCCTTCTATGGGGCCAAGCGATGGCCATCCTTACAGCCTTCTCCTGGACCTTACTCAACTCCTCATCATCCTTCATGAACGGCAGAGCCCCAAACTGAGCACGGCTTTCCAGACACAGTCTCTTCAGTGCAGGAGCTCCCTTGACATGCTGGCTGCATCCTGTACTGGCTTTCAAGGTTCACAGGGAGACTGCACCATGGCTCATATTCACACTGGCACCCACCGTGGTCCCTGGTACTTTCAGCAGGGCTGTGAGTCAGGCAGCCAGTTTCCAGCTGTACTTGTGTGTGAGGTTATTCTTCCCCAGGTGCAGAGCCTTGCAGTTCTGCTTATTAAGCTTTGGGAAATTTCTGTTGCTCTAGTTCACAGGTTTCTCAAGACTGCTGTGAATTAAAACTCTACCATTCGGTGCATCAACTTTTCCTCCATTTGGCACTGTCCTCGCATTTTCCTAGTAAGTACATTCTTCCTTATGACCCAGGTTGCTGATGAAGATGAGGAACAATATCAGACCCAGAACAAACTCCCCAGTTCTCTTTGTGTTATTGACTGCCATCTGGACTTTGAGCCATTGATTACTGTGAGCCCAAAGTCCAGGCAATTTTCAACATATCTAACAGTTCAGTCAGCCCATAGTTTCTCAGCTTTATGAGTTTCTGTGGAAGATTATGTCAAAAGCCTCATGAAAGCTAAAGTGTATCATATCCACTGCTCTCCCCTGATCCATGCAGCCCATCATTTCATCATAGAAGACAATCAGATTGGTCATGGATGGTTTGCACTTGGTAAATCTCTGCTGGATATTCCCGATTAACTTTTTGTCCTTCACATTGTTGAAAATCTGTTCCCTTTTATCTTAATATGAGTTAGTGGAAAAAATATATCATCTCTTTGAGACAAAGGCACATGAATGCAATGTTCTCCTGGCGGCAGCAGAGGTATTTCATCTCCAGAGGAGAGAAGCAGGGATAAGCTGCTTTATTGGTACAGATAACTTCTATTTTGATGAGGAAGAGAGATAACGGCATATGTGCTAGAGATTAGTCTTTATTTGGCTAAGGTAAGATTTTTCCAGGAATAAAGTGACACCTTAGGAAACTTAGCTGCCTTTGAAGAGAGTCCTAGGAGTAATACGAAGTCTGTATTTATTATTCTCGTAGGAAACATTATACTACATGGTAGTTGCAGAAGAATTCACTGACATCTCAATTATAATTATAGTCCTTGAGTTATGAAAGCAAAAGAGTAAATCTCCAGATCTTTAATAAGAACAATGATAACTTTCTCTATTCTAGGTGAAATATTGGCTAGAGATCATGAAATTAAAAGTTAATCTGTTGCTAAGTAAATCATTTGGCACTTCAGGGGAGAAAGTGTGATTCTTTTTGAGGGAGTAATATACTGTCTCAGTATATAGCAAGTTAGAATTTTATTCTATAGTATATTTAGAATTCACCTTCCCGAGTAACTTGTGGGAAACTCCTAAATCCTGCCTCCATATTGTTTAATTAATTGCTTTTTTACTTTCTCCTATGCCTATATTAAGGTGAGCAGAAACTATCATTCAGAATGTTTAAAGAAAAATGCACAAATGGGTATCAAGGCCTGGGTCCTGGTCTACTCTGCTATTACAGCATTTGCCAATTCCAACTTGGGGATCCATAGCACTGTTTCCCCTTGCTCTACTCAACAAAGCTACACATGTTGCAGATATGGTTCAATGATTTAAAGTAAGCCACTGAAAGTTTGCCTGAAACCAGTTCCATTTGGTTTTCATACAGTATATCTGTCTCTGCTTTGGTCATCTTCTGTCAGAAGGACTGTGACTTTCACAGTCCTGAAGTCCTTTCAAACTTCACCAAGTTTGTTAGGAGTTCTTAGTATATTTTTGCTGCTCTTCAGATAAAAAAATGTATTGATTTCTGTATTGGTTTTTGCAGGTAAAGAAGACACTGGATGCCCTGGCATTTTGTTTTCTTTTGTTTTAAATAAGGCTTTCTAAAGAGGAGAAAAATTTACTTTAAAAATAGCAGAGTGAGTGAAAATTTTCTCTGCATATGTTACTTTTCCTGGGAAAGCCTATTCTGGCTGACCCAACTTGAGCAGAAGGATTTGACTAGACATCTTGAGAGGTCCTTTCAAACCTCAACACTTTTGTGATTCTGTGGTTCAGCTGTGATTTCCAATTTTGACTGGTCAAGGGGATGTATGATGTAGCCTATTCTGGAAAAGATGTGCTTGCATGAAGTTCAAAGCCTTAATGCAGAGAGATTCTGAGACCTTCTGTAGCAGACAGACAATATAATCACAGCATCATAGGATAATTGATTTTGGAAGGAACCTAAACAGGTTTTTAGTCCAGCCTCATGTTCAAAGTAGAATCAACTATGAGCTCAAACCAGGTTACCTGCAATTTTATATATTTTGTATACTTAAAAGTCTCCAAGGAAGGAGACTGCATAACTCTTCTGAGTAACCTGTTCCTATGACTGTGGTGGTGAAAAAAAATTCCCTTCAGCCAGTCTCCATCTCTCATTTGAAATGCTTGCTGTTTCTCTTCTTCCCATCATGCATCATTTTGAAGACCCTATCTCCATCGTCTCTGTGACCTCCGTGTAGATATTAGAAGGCTACAGCTAGGTTCCTCTGAAGCCTTGTCTCCAGGCTGAACAAGCCAATCTAGCTCAGTTTCTAATAATAAGGTGAATTCTCCACACCCCTGACCGTCTTAGTAGCTCTCCACTGAACTCTGCTGAACTGGCTCCAGTTCATCAATGTCTGTATTGAGAAGGGAAAGTTGGATGCAGTATTTGAGGTGTGGTCTATGAAGTGCTTTTATCTACTAGCTATGATAATGCAACCTAGGATGATGTGACTTTTTTTTGCTGCCAGGGTATACTGCTGTCTGCCTGCCCAGGGTCCTTTTCAGTACAGCTGTTTCCCAGCCTATCACTCCCCTGCCTGCCTTCATGCAAAGGCTTATTTCTTCCCACATGCAGGACTTTACATATTTCATTTTTGAAATTAGTAAAGTTCCTGATGGCCTAGTCCTCTAGTTTGTCTAGATGCCTTTTAAAGTCCTGCTCTTAAGCATATCAGCTTTTTTCCCTAATTTGATGCATGTGCAAACTTGACGACAGTGTGTGCAACCACTTACCTCAAAGCCATTTATACGTATATTAGAAAGGACAGGTCCCAGGACAGACCTCTGTGATGCTCCACTTGTTGCTAGCCTCCAGATACAGTAGGATGGGCTATCTACTGTCTTCTGAGACTGATCATTCAAGCAGGTTTTCTCATATCTAATTGCCTACTAATACAGATCATAATATCTAAGTTGCATACAAGCATATTATGAGAGCCAAGCACATCTCTTAAAGATGAAAGTAAATGACATCCATTGCTTTTCCTTCATCCAAAAATCTAGTAATTTTACCCTAGATGAAAATCCACACTAAATAGATGGTCATCTACACTTAGATTGTCCATGCTGACTGTGCCCAGTCACCTTATCTACTGCATGTGCCCAAAACAGTCTTGAAAAAGACTTGCTTTGTGATTTTTTTTCCAGAGATCAAAGTGAGACTTCAAATTCCCTGGGTTTACCTTTTGACTCTTTTGAAGATTGATATAACATTTGCCCTCCTCCAGTCATGCGGGACCACTTGATCTCTATGAGCTTTCAAAGATAATAGAGAGCAGCCTTGCAAGGACACAGCCTGTTGGATCCCAGGAGCTTGTGTGAGTTGAATTCTCTCAATTAATCCCTGACTCCTAATGGACTGCTGGTAGATCTCCATGACCCCTTTCACTAATCACAGAGGTATGGTAGACTTTAGTGAAGACTGAGACAGATGAGTTTAAATGCACTGGTGTTATTTGTGCCTGCAGTTGTTAAATCACCTGTCTCGTTCAGCAGCCCACGTATTCCTTGTTCAGCCTTACAGCTATTTTTCTGATTCTAGTCTCCAATGAGACCTTCCCTTTCACTGAAGCCGCTGTAAATCGGTGCACTTCTTAGACTAGAAAAACAAATAAATGTGAGGACCTGTAACGAGATGTTACGGGGTTTACAAGTAGTAAGTAAAATTTTATTAGGTAGTGGTGAAACCTGGAAAATTTAAACCAAAAACTGCAGTGTGCTCCTTGTTTACTGTTCTTGCTGATGATGTTGTGCAAGTTGTGGTGGCCCTACGGCTGCCAGCAGCCTTGAGTGTCCCTGACCAGCTGTGCCTCAACAATGCCACAGCAGAGCCTGGCCTCCAGCTCTAGACAGCCTTTACTTGTCCTGCTATGCCCAGTCATGGACCCCACCAAGCTGGGCCCACATCCCAGCTCATCGTTGTCCCATCCCCAGGGAGGTGCCCAGTGCCCAGGACTGGGGGTTCCCTAATGCCCCGGAGCTGCCCTGCTCATGACTGGGGTGGTGAGATGGGCACACAGAGACCCATGGGCAGCCACTATTCTTTTTCTGCTCCTTGCCACAAGTTGTCTTTCTAGGGGGTCTTTTGGGGATCCACTCTTATTTTCCTCTAAAAGCAACAGATTCCAGCTTTTCTGAAAAAACTTATTACCAGGTTCTGCATCTTCTGTCTCAACAGAGTATTTTGAGGACACTGCTGAAAATACTTTTCAGTTTTGTTTGACAGGTACTTTCTATCACCTGAGGCATATGCTAGCTCTTTGTGTCATGCAGGGGATCTACTGCATTTTGTGTTCCTGCTTCTCAGTTTAGCCCTGTGCTGAGAAAGGGATGGAATCCAAACCCAGGAGAACTTGCTGAAAAGCAATATTCAATGCCTTCACATCTTAGACCTCCCTCTTGACTCCTTCACTTTGATGATGTCACATGTTTTGCAGTGTTAACTACAGTCCTTGTACTGTAAGCAAGGGCTTTTCCTTAAACAGCTCAGCTATCACATTGCCTTTTTAGTACTCATCTCAATAATACTGAGACATCTCAACCTCTGGCAGGAATGATGAAGGCAGATGGGCTGTGCAGGCTGGCCTTTTCGGCTTTGAAACTGCTTGTGACCCCTATGCTATGACTACCGTGCATCTCTCATGCCCTTCTGATGGCAGTGCTTAACAGGAGATGGAATAAGGACAAGCCTTGAAGGATATCTCCATTGCAGTGTCCTTGAATGCCAAACACTCCATCCTCATCCAAGTTAGATAACAGAAGGATCTTTTTCGTTGGGTACCTCTGCTGGGCCTGTTAATTTGCAGTGTTAAGTGATGTGTTGCTCATAGAATAACTCTGCCAACCGCGGATTTGCTGCCTATGTGCGCAAATGGGTTTATGATTCTTCTGAACTTTACTCATCTTGAGACAGGGTTTGCTTCTTTCCTTCTCGCCCTGCCCTGCGACTTGGCCTGTTTGGTACAGTGTGCCTGATTGTGCCCTCTGGAAATAAAACAGAAGAAACCCACCAGTACAGAAATCTTTTTACACAGCTTCAGAATAAGCCCTTCTCCCTATGACTAGGCTTCCGAAGAAGGATAAGCTGTGTCTCAAAGTCACAATGTCACTGAAGTTTCTATTGATTTCAGCAGTATTTGTGGGTGCTCAGCAGTTTTGTTCTGCTTGCTGACTGTACATGCATGGGCTGAATCACACTCAGCTGCATAATGAGACAAGCTGTACAGACAAAAATCCTCAAACTCTACTTTTACCTTCATATTCTCTTTCAAATGCAAGTGAAGAAAGTCTGGATTAATTAGTGGAGAAGCTGCAGAACACCCAACAGCATGTCTTGATTCATTTGTTTTAGAACAGTTAGATGTATCACAACTCATGGAGAATGACTGAAGTGGGCGGCTGCTAGGGAGCCAGTACTAATTTTTCACTAAAAGCTCAAAATTATGCACATTTGTAATATCTTTATTCACTATATGCAGTGCAGTGGATCAGAGCCAGACTTCAATATGAGGATTGCAAAAATATCTTGATCTGTTAATCTTGGCAAACAATGCAACATTTTTTGAGACTCTTCCTTCTTCCTCTTCCCCTGTGCTTGACATGCTTTCTGGGCTCCTTCCCCACCCCTTATAGATTTAGATATTGAAATGACAAAGTTCAGGAGCCTGATAACTTCCTCATTACTGGGGCAGAAATTTTTATAAATATTTCTCTCTGCAAGGTACCGGGAGGTAGGGTCTATGCTCTCACTGCAATATCCATTTTTTAGAGTAGATCTGAATAAAGACATGTCTGAAGACATGATGCACATGCACATAGGCCTCAGTTTGATGCACAAAGGCCTCAGTCTATGTATAAATACAAGTTGTTGAGTGCTCAGGATTGGTTGTTTTATTTGTTTTGAGTTTTCTTTAATAACAGTAAACTGTGAGCAAATAGTTTCTGAGGTGCCAGTCTGATTTCTGCTGGCACCAGAGTGTTGTCCTTCAATAGAGAGCAAAACTTTGGCAGCAGAAGTAATAAATATACGGTGGGTGTTTAGTATTAATCAATTAGGTGCTCATGCCATAAAATTTTCTTCCTAAGGGCCTCCACCTGTGGCCATAGCTTTTTCTAAAAAAGGGTTTCAGCCAGCCAGAAACAGGAGAGATTTTAACACAGAATTGTTTACATGTTGTTCTTACACTGTTTCCTCTGAGTCTTCTTTTCCTTATCAGTATGTTAATGATCAGGGAAACGTTTTTCCTCTGCACTTAATTCTAGTTTTCTGCCTGTTACTAATTAATTTTCTTAATGATTAGGGTTGCCTGGGAGCAGATATTGTCTTCTTGAGCCTTTATCAGACCTGATGAATTTGATGAATAACACTAAAAGTCTGTTTTTTCTTCCTACTTGGCTGGACAGGTTCTCTGCTATTTTCTGTCTCACATAACTTGATCTAGATAACATTTCCAATCTAAAACTGGGGTCTATAATCATGTATGTCTGCCTTCATATAAAATGAACTCTATTTAGTTGGTTGATTTTTTCTTATGTGGTAGATTGACCCCATCTGGAGGCTAAGCCTCCACCAGTCACTCACTCATTAAGCCCAGTTTGAGGATGGGGGGGAGAGAATCAGAGGACAAAAGTGAGATAACTCAAGGTAAAGACAGTTTAGTAGGTGGGATAAAGCTGCAAGCAGAAGCAAACCAAAATAAAGTGTTCACTATTTCTCATCAACAGGCAGAGGTTTAGTCACTTCCCAGAAAGCAAGGCTACATCATGCCTAACAGTTCCTGGGGAAGATAAATCTTGTATCTCCAAAGGTTCTCCCTTCCTCCTCCTTTTGCTGAGCTTTCACTGTTGAGCACGTGGTTATATGGTTTGAAGTATCCCTCTGGTAAGTTTGGGTCAACTGCCTTGGCTGTGCTCACTCCCAACCTCTGTCACACCCCCAGCCTACTTGTCTGTAGGAGCAGAGTAAGAAGAAGGAAAGAAAAAAGCCCCACAAAAAACCTCTTGATGCTGTACAAGCAGAGCTCAGTGACAGCCAAAACACTGGTGTGTTATCAACACTGTTTAAGCTTTTAATCACAAATTCCCAAATTCAAAACACACCACCATACAGGCTGCTGTGAAGACAATTAAATCCATCCCAGCCAGACCCAGCACATCTTATTAAACTTTTGAGTCAAAAAGTATGTGCAGATGGATTTAATTAAGTTATTCTTGGTCTGATCCATACTCATTAGTAATTTAAATT
>WEIT01022932.1:12927-56309 GCA_013389985.1 Dryoscopus gambensis | reverse complement strand
TTTAAATTTGTTTCACTATTTTGTTAAAAAAAAAAAAAGGTTGCAAACAAGTAATTTGTTTTTTGTATCTTTGGATGCACAATAGATTTTATTGTTCATATTTATTTGCTAGTCCTTTAACTGAATTTGCTTATCAGAAGTTATCCTGCCTACATCTTGTTCTGCATTCAGACCAAACCCCTGAAGCTACAGAAGCAAATATCACTTATGTATAACTTGTTTAATTTATGAAATTTCGGTCTAATAAAATACAATTATGTTTTGTCTCACAATACTGCCAAGTAAAGGTTAAATTAAGAGAAAACAAGCAAAGCCTGGTTTATTGACATTTAAAACCAGTTATGAAAAAACATTTTGTTCAGCCAACCCTGCAGGGCTCACTGCATTTCTGAGGTAGGATCCCAAACTTCATATAAAGCAGTTTCTCCTGGGATAATGTAGCAGAAGCACCTGTGGCACCCAGAAGGTTTGAAACCAAGTGAGGAATACTAAGCATGTTTGTCTTGAGCACAAGCACATTAAAGTAGGGTAACCTGTGACTGCAGATAAGAATTCTGCAACATTGTATGAGTGCTAACAGAATTTTGTATAGACACCTAAGCATGAATATATAAAAAATACATAGCCACAAAGAGGCAAATGGAGATTTGTGTAACTGCACAACTGGGGTGCAGGAAAATATATTCAAGCAGTAAAACCTGCAAGGCAAGAGCTAAGGGTTTACAGCAGTCAATAAAGATGTGTGATGAAACCAAAACGGATGAACAGGACAGGTGCTGATGGAACCAGAATAAGCAAGAAAGATTTCTGGCAAAAAAAAGAGCAAGCCCTGATCCCAAAAATAAGATGCATTATGTCAAGAGCAGATGAGATAATCCCCTTGTCTTCTGGGGGGAGGGGATGAGCAGCACAAAGGGGAGGATGAGCGGAGCTCACTGGCCAAGGCAAGAAGGACCATCAGCACTGACTACTCAGTGTCAGCTCCCTGGAGCTGGATACTCAAAGCCCACTCAGGGTGTAAGTGTTGAGGACTGGCTGCTTTGAACATGTATTGTTGACAGTTGAAAGTGATTAAGAGCCAAGCATTAGCTGCATGACATCAATGACTGACAATCAAGTGTTGATTTGCTCGAAGTGGCCAAACTCATTAATTTTTCAAACACTCCATAACAATCTCCAATTTTCTAACTGATACAAAGGCACATGTATATATAATATACATGTCCATGTATATATATATCTAAAAATATATAAAATATACATATGTATAATCTTTGTAAAATCATATGTACAAGGTGCTTATATTACTGTGCATATATATCAACCAGCATAGAGCAGTTCAAGTTGAATACCCTGAAAGATATCTACAAACACGACAAATATTCTGTCTTTCAGGGGCTGTTGTCAGGTCTAATTTGCCAAAAACCAAGGCTTGCAAGTGAACTTTAGAAATTGAACCTGAGGCACATAGAATCGCAGGCTATGTAGGACTTAATAAAAAAATTCCAAAATTATGTTCACTAAGATAAGAATTATCCAGAGCAGTAGTTGTGCAAAGCAGTGTTTTCTACCTGAATTCTTACCAGAAAAAAAATCACTAAAAACCTCTATAAGTTGTAGTAAGAGTCTCTGACTGAACATTTATCATAGCAAAAACAAGCACACCATAGGAAAGTGATTTGGAGGTCAATATTCTTCTATCCTACCACAGAAATCACTGATTTTATATTAGATATTATTTATTTTGGTTTACCAGTCTTGGAGTAATTAAATGAAGTAATGACCATGGCAGAACTGGATCCATTTCAAATTACAGAATTCACAGAATGTCTGGGTTGGAAGAGACTTTCAAGATCATCGGGTCCAACCCATGCCCTAACACCTCAACTAACACCTTGACTAGTCACTAATATAATAGTTTCTATTTCTTTCTCAAGCCCTCAGCACAATATAAGCATGTCTACTTTCTTTCCTAGAATTCCTGACTATATTTTATTTACAGCATGAACACACATGACACAACCATTTAAAAACTCACTGCAGGCAAAATTCAAATCTGAGAAAATCTCGTACTCTGCTCTTTATGGATTGTTTTAAATCTAGCCACAATTTGGATGCGGATAAATTCAACTTTAAATACAATAACAGGACATATTCTGAAATGCCCTGGATTTTTAAAGTGGTTTGTTAGGTATTATTGTCTCTGAATTGCTTCAGAAGTGGAGAAACTCACAAATTTTAAATCTAATGCTCCATGGTTTGGCAGAGATCATAATGATTGATAATGGCAAAAAGTGCCGTTAAGATGAAGAAGTTCCTATTAGATAGACTGAACTCAGTAGCATAGATTATTTTTATAGCTTCCTAGAAATTCATGTAATATTTGAAAATATGCCTGCTAAAGTAAATCAGCCTGATTAAAAATACAGCAGGAGGGAGTCGAAGCCAGTGAGAATGGAGTGCTTGCTGTGGATGCTGGCCCTTGCTCTAGACACTCTCAGGTGAAGTATGTGTAGGCTTAAGCCTGATCTTGTTGGAGGAAGCTCAGAGGAGAGAAAAGAACTGAGGTAAGAACCCTCAGAAAAGTCTTTTAAAATGTAGCTTATTGGTTGAACAATTTACATACAACTCTGTCAGTTTTATTTCTACAGACTTACATAAATATTGCAGTAATTCCTCTTTCCCATGATCAGCAGATATTAGCTTCAATTACACCTGTAAATGTGTCCCCGGAGATCAGTGCTTGCCTTTATTTTATAATGCTTTTGCAAACATAATACAACAGAGTTTTATGATCTCTCATTTCCATCCGTTCATGGTAAAATAGGCATTCCAGGTAACCTCAAAGCAGAAATGAGCAATACAGATAAATCATAGTTTTTGTAATAACTTTTGGTTGTTATATGCTGTAGGCAAGAGAGAATATGGTTTTCCCTTGTGCCATTTGCAGTTAGCCTGAGAGTTTATAATTTCTTTTATTTTCAGGGCTAGTACATGTTATATATTACATGTAACTGTGCACTCGACCTTAGGCCTCATCTTGCATTTCTCTTCACTCTTACTATAGGCAAAGGAGGAAGAATAAATCTAGAACACATGATGATGCAGACAAATTATGACAAAGATGTTCCATAATGTCCCTTCCAACCCAAATCATTCTGTGATTCTAATGGAGGGTAAATTTAGATTAAATATTAGGGTGACATTATTTTATGTGACTGTGGTGAGGCACTGGCATCTGGCCTGTACCTTGAGTTAAAACTTACAGAGATTTTTTTTTTAACATCTGTTATACTTCCTTCAGCATTCAGTTATAGTTTAGAAACAGCTGCAGTTTCACCCGTTTCAAAATGTAATTTCATAAATTTCACTTTAGATAGGTTGTTAAATTTACCTCTCAACAAACTGCTTTCAACTTTCTCCATTCTATTTGCCACTGCTGTCCTCAATGCAGTCATTTAATTTCATTTCTGTCACTTTTGAATATAATTAGCAATCTCCCTTTCATATCTTGCCTTTTTTTTAACCCTGAGTCTCATTTTGCAATGTGGTCTTGCAAATTGTAGCTAAACAGTTGCATTTCCTTATCCTAAATTTTCCATGTCTCAATCTCTTTTTCTTAGCTATCAGTACCATTTCACACAGTCATCTACACAGCATCAGAGAAAGAAGCTTCTCATAGAAGCAAAACTGTAATTTAAGCTTGATCTGCAAGATATTTTGGAGCAGATGGGTTTTATTGTGTGTCTCCTTGGCCTGAATCTGAATGAATCACTGAGTCGTGCAATAACTTGGATGTTTGCAGTAATTGCTTGTTGATTTTCTTTTGACCATTTGAGGCTGAAAGCACTTTTGATTTCTTTATTATACATTGGAGGAAGGTCACTGATTTGATTTGTGATAGTGTTCCTTTCTGCTGTTAATATTTGTGTCAAACATAGTGGGAATGTTTGCTTTATTATATCTACAAGACTCCTTATAATTGACATTTAAATTGTAATCAGTGCATTTATCTCAAATTGAAGGATCTCAAAATTAAATAATTTTATTCAGGGAAATACGGAAGTATTTGTAAATTGTGATAGTCTTAATACTCATTTTCACAATTTTAGAACGCAGGAGGACAAAGTACGCTTCAGCCAAGTAATAACAGTGCAATATTTTGTCTAAGAATATTAATATACAATGTTCAGTATTAATTTTGGATGACATGCAGAATGTCTATACTGATTGCTTTTTGACAAAATACATAATCTGCAAACCATAAGCCAGCTTTTTTCTTCTCTTCTGTGAGACAATACTGCCCAGATCCCACTTGGCTGCATAGTTCAGCAGCAATTCTCCACATAGAAACACGAGTTGGTTTTTGAGATGCCCATGTCACACATATATTGAGTGTCTTTTTCCATCCTTGCCCTCTCAAAGACAAATCTTACAGCAACATTTTCCTTCAAAATCACTTCTACTTAGTGTTACAACAAAATGGCAACGAACACTCTACTGCTTCCTAACATGATTCCTGGGTTTGTCCATGTTCAGCTTGGTGACAAGTTACAACACAAAGGTTAACAAGCTGTGGGGTTCCTGCATGATACACACTCAACTTCACCCTAGATTCCTTGGAATATTAAAGCTCAAGCAAACAGGGCTAAAGGGGTCCATAGCCTTTCTCCTGCTGTTTATTATTTTGCTTTATCTTTAACCATCTATGTCATCATCTTCTGACTCCAGCATGTCCCTAGTGTGACATCCCACCCTTAGGAGAAAGGGAGCATCCAAGATTCATAGATGCTTGTAGTCAAAAGGAACAACAAAAGTCAAAGGGCCCACTAAATATTACAAAGTTTTATAAGTAAATTACACACTTGGCATGGAAACTGGTATAAATTAGTCCCTGACTGCCTATATAAGCACACAGCAGTGAGATTTGGATAAAGAAATAGGATGAAAGGGAAAAGAGAGAGACAGATGAATTAAAGAGGGGGAGACAGAAAGAAAGGAAGAAAAGGAGAAAGATCATCACTCCTGGCTGCAGCGCTGATTCAGCTGTGGTGTCCAGGGTCCCGTGCTGCCCAAACACCTGGGCTTTAATGAGATGCCTTTTTGTAGATGAGTTTTCCCCACCCTGGAGATATTTCTCAGTTTCTATGCAAATTGGTTCTCATGCATAATCTGTTCTTCTAGACCATTCTGGAAATCTGTTCTTCTAGACCATTCTGAAGCTCAGAAGCTTCAGAGGTTTTTGGTGGTCTTGTTCACTCTGTTGCAGTCCATGCCCTCTTCTCAACCTCACTTCTGCCCTTGTGCTGTGCTGTGTTGTGCTTATCTCCAGGAGCCAGAATAAGGATGTTTGTCCCAGAAAAGTGCTGCCCTACTCCCTATGGCCCCCACTCCAGCCGCATTCTGCTCTTTCTCACAATGTATTACTGCCAACAATCGTTGGTTGTTACTACCAATAGTCCTTGGTTGGCTCCACAACAATCTGGCCATCAGCGTTTAAGACATACACATTAACATCTTTTAGGCTTCTGCATTCACTGCTAAAAGTGGGAAGGTTCATTTTCAGTGTGACCCTTGTAGCAGTTCCCAATGACAGAAGTGCAGCTGGAGTCTGCACTGTGTAGATTCTTTTGTAAAATAAATAGAAATGACTCCTTCTCCTGTTTTCAGAAAACTGTTTTCTTTCTCTCTAATCCATTTCAAAGGCACTCTTCTCTATTTTCAAAAATAAAAAAAACCCCACTCTTTGCGAATCCTCAACTACATTTCAGCTGGTATGGAAAGTAGAGAACAAACTGTCACATCAATTTTGCTAAGGTGAGCTTTGCTTATACGACTCTTTGAGAAAAGTGGTCTATTCCATAAGTGTGCACGTGCACGCTGTGTTGCAGAAATTACTAGCTCTGGACATCCTCAACTGCTCACCAGTACTAGCTTAGATGGAACAGAAGATGTCTTGTAGTGGCCTATTTAGCCTGAATCGGATCAAGGAATGTTCACAGAGTTTGAGAAGAAAACAAGCCTCTAGCTCTATTGACAATTATGTTCTTTCTTGTGTACTACACCTGTACCCAGAGGCTGCAAGGCTTCATGCCTTGTTAAGAAGTCATTTCTGTGTCACAGCAATTCAAAAGAGTCCTTGATGGGAAGTCACGTTTTCACTGCCACAAAGGTTAGACTCAGCCACATGAACATGGAGCAAAAAAGGAGAGATCTTTTGACAGAGTCCTTGCACCCTAAGATAAAGCATTTGCTGTCTAAACACCCTTTATTTTTTTTATTTTCTTTCCCAAACCAGTGCACAAACTGTAAAGTGAGCATATGACTCATGAACTTCACAGCACAATCCTGGCATATTTTCATGAATACAGTTACAATCATAATCTGTTGTCATATATATAATAGAAACATAGAAAAATACTAATGAAAGCATCCCAAAAAAATCAGAATTATGGATAAATGCAAAATCCTGCATACAGCTGTCCTGAATTAATTTTTCCCCTCAGCTACCTAGAAGAAAGAGATTATTCTATGTGTGTTTGGCTGTCAGCTCGGCATCTTAGTGAAAATACCTTTCACCCCCCATTCCCTTTTAGAAAAGTTCCCAAGCATGTACCTTTGATGCTAAGAAACATGTTACATTAGTCACTATTGCAGACTTTCGTGACAGTGAATTATGGTTTTCCTATTTTGGTAAAAATTTTCTATCATGTCAGATATTTCCTGTTTACTAAAGTTAATAAAATTTGTGTGGAACAAAAGTTTAAGATTCTTTATAATGAAGCTGACTTCTGGTCCAGAACTTGTCCTGTTTATAAATATGAAATAGCAAGAACTTTATTAAGTAACCAGTGCACCACATTTAGTTGAGGCAGGGATATGTGTCTAAATAGATTGATCCATGGACTGAAAAAACAACTGGAAGACTGAATTGCCACTATACGCAACGTCTTGACTGTTTTTAAATATTTGTCACAGACTGTCTTGGGGTGACTTTATGATGCTGTATCCCCTGTCGCCTGCTCTATGCCCAGACATGAATGCTCCTGTGCCTTTCTGTGTCTTTAAGGCAGACCCAGGTGGGGGGGGAGGGAAGGAGGGGGGAAGGCAGTGGAATTCTTTCGGCAGCTGTGTTCAAAAACACAGATAACTCTCTCGCTTCTTAGCTCTCGATTCTCTGCAGCAGGGAAGAAGGTTACATTCCTTTGCTTTTTAGCTAGCTTCTCGTTCATCAGCTGAGGAGAAAGGTTTTCTTGGGACTTTGGCTTCTTTTTTTTTCTCTTCTGGACTGTTCAGCAACACCAGAACATCGCCGGGAGGCCTTACACCCCGGCCTGGGGGTGTCCAAGCCTCACCCCAGCTCCGGAGAGAGCAGAGCCATCACCTACAAAGACCTCTGATACTAACCCAGGTTTTCTTTGCAGCGAGAGGTTTTATTATTTAGCATTATTCATTCTTTTTTGTTTGGTGCCTGCATGCCCCCTCCTTGTTAAATAAATCACTTTTATTTCACTTTCCTCCGAGGAACTTTTTTCCCCCCGAACGTGGTGGGGGAGGGGCAGCTGAAATCTGCTTTATCTCAGAGGACGTTTCCTCCGATTTGTCTCAAACCGGGACACAGATTTTTAGCACCCATTTGAAGGAACTCTAAAAAATGTGGGTAGTAGATGACTACTCTGTGTGCCACACATCCCAGACAAGGATTAGAAAAGTTGGGGGAAAAGCCAACCAAATACCGAAGGAATACATTTTTTGGACATTAAATATGTTGTAAAATATTGCACAGTAGGCATCTTAAAATTAACCAATGAAAGAAAACTGAGAATTTTTTTTCTGCATGTCACATGATTTCACTCAATTGGGCAAAAAGGCTGACAATTAATTTTGTAGAAAAAAGATACTTTTTTCCCACTTTAACAATTTAATATGTTACAGAAGAGAAAAAAACCACTTTGAAAAAGAACCCACAGATACTTGTTTTTCAAAGCAAAGAAAGGTTGGTGAAGAAGAAAGTTGAGAAGTAGAATCAAACATGGTTTCAGATATTGCATAAGTAATCTAAAGCATATCTAAAATACTTGTTGCCATAACATCAAAGCAAAATGCATCCCAGAATGACCAAAGTCTAGAACTATAAAAGGAACAGACTTTAATTATATAGAGTAGTAATCCTCTGCCAATTCTGGAACCTTTAAATAAATTTGTTTTAAAGGCACAGGTGATGTGAAAATATAGACAAGTGACATGCAATAAGTAGACTGAGTAGCACTAGGGTTCTTAACATGAACCTACACTGAGGCATTTATAAAAACATACATTAACACAAGGAGTTATGGGGAGACTGACAAGTTTCATGAGTGAATCCTTGCTGTCAGTGAGTTTGTGGAGGCTGTCTCTTTTTAAAACAAATTGCTATTGCATCCACTTAAATCATGTACCTAAAACTATAATGAGAGTAATATGTGAGATTTATATAGTAATCTTTGTTCACAGGATGCATACCTTTGGATGAACTAATTTATCAGTTGGAGATGGATTTCTGGTCAAGATATGAATGGAACATGATCTTTTCCAAGGATTTTGATGCAAAACAGCTGGCTTAGAGAAAATTTGCAAATATGGATAGGTATAATTTAGCAACTCTAGCTTCATGGTTTCATTTCATAGGATAGAAAGGCATGAAGCTTTTTCACGGGTTCTTGGTTTGTTTAAAGCCATTATGAAAAGCATCCACTAAATGTGAAAAACCCATTCCAGAATTAGGCAAAACAAAATTTAAACCACTCTTCACGATTCATGATTAGTGCTAACACTTTAGAGTCACGGTGTTGCTGGGAGGAAAACACATGGCGGAAGCGTGAGTCTCCTCTCCTCCTCTCTTGATGATAATCCTGAGCTTACAATTTAGCTGTAAAAGCAGTTTTGTTTTCCTATCAGAATTCAACTGCATTTCCAAATCATCTGGTCTATCTTTTCCATGAGCACTAGCAAAGGGAAAACTCCTCAAAGCCAACAACAAAATTAGCTCTAATCACATGTTCTTTAATCCCAGCAAAGCAACTCCTCTTCCATTGCACCACCTAACACATCTTGTTCCTGTTTTGTACAGCAAGAAAAGTGAATCAGGAGCTTTGTTGACCTGCAATGTGTTTCAGTGTGTGGGACAGCATGAGGTCTGCCCACACCTGCAGCCTGAGAACAGACCCATTCATAGGTAAGAGAGGAATAATCTTTTACCAGACAAGCAGTAGTCACCCCTCAGCATCAAATTTGTCTCTGAACAGCCAGGAGAAGTGGTTGTCCTCGAGTTAGGAGAGCTCCTCAAAACACCCTTCTTAAACTAATATTAGTAAATTGAATTTTGCATTCCATGAAAACTGAGAAACTTTGCAAACTCAGTTACAGTGAATCACTAGCTCCGAACTATTACACACTCTGTGTGTGTGTGTGTGTGTGTGTGTGTGTGTGTGTGTGTGCGTGAAAGGTTGTTTCCAGTCAGCTGTAGGAAGCTATTGAGTCTTATTCACAGCATTTCTGAAATCTGGATCAGAATGAATGCCTGCCAATGCCTTTTATCAAAGACAGGAAACTCCCACTCATCACCCAGGCAGCTGCTGTTGTTATCAGCCCATTTGCTGCTTCCTCTTTCCCCTTCATGAGACTTCTTGGGAGCAGAGCACACACTTTGTCTATATGAGGAAAAATAGATTGAAATAGAGCAAAAGACTAAGTAAGCATGAGGTTGATTTTGTTGTTTGATTAATTAAAAAGAGGGAAAATGCTGGAAATCATACTGTATTTTATTGTGCATTTTTTCTNATATATTATATAAATATAATAATAATAGAGAAATTTTTAAAAAGCAATGCTTGTCATCTCCAGGACTGAAGAGAGCATCTAAGTTCCTTTATCATGAATTTTTAAGAGAAAACTTTAGAAGGAATGAAAATATAATTAATAAAATGTGACATTTTCACTGAGGAAGGTAAATAGCAAATAACAGAAATAACCCNCCTCTTTCCCCTTCATGAGACTTCTTGGGAGCAGAGCACACACTTTGTCTATATGAGGAAAAATAGATTGAAATAGAGCAAAAGACTAAGTAAGCATGAGGTTGATTTTGTTGTTTGATTAATTAAAAAGAGGGAAAATGCTGGAAATCATACTGTATTTTATTGTGCATTTTTTCTGCCTAACACTTCTGCCACTGTTTCAGCATTGCTCCCACCATTTCCCTTGAGCCTGGCAACAGGCATGGCAGCAGGAAATGCCAACAGCTTCCACTGGAAAAGGGCAAGTGTTAATCCTAGCCTTACAGANTTAATAAAATGTAACATTTTCACTGAGGAAGGTAAATAGCAAATAACAGAAATAACCCCCTTTATGTGATTATCTTTGTCTCAATAAATATCAGGAAGGTACTTCATTGAGATCACTTACAGCTAAAGACTATACAAGTGAGATCAAAGGGTCACAATGCATTCTTCCCACTCACAGCACTCCCACATTAAATAATCAGTTCATTTAAACATTCTGACAAGATGGTTTTCAAAATATTGACTGATTACTGTGATAAAAATGTGATTATGGGAAGTGTCTATTTGTGACAAGTAAACCAGTCATTTTCCTAAATGTGCACTGTTATAAGAAAACAAAAGCAAATTGTAGCACCACGTGTATACATAGTCTTCATAGTTATGGAAGACTGATTATTTCCAAGAATCAGAATTTAAAAATTAATCTGTAAATTGTTTTGCTAAAAAAAATCACTAATGGCACATACTGATGCAGCAGACTGTGACAGGATAAATTCTTTGACAGCTTATGCTGGTTTTCTTCTTGGTTAAGGCAAGATCCCTGACACTGAACTCAAGATAATTAAAAGATACACACCTGGTTGAAACCAGTCTGCTAAGTACCCATACTATCAATGAACAAGGCAAGGGGACAGTTGTCCTTGTGTAAGACACTTGTCCAAGACAGTTTGTATTAATTGGCTTCAAGAAAACTCTAATTCTCACTGTGGCCTACAGAGAAAAACCAGGTGATTAACTTAGAAAAGACCATAGACAATGTTTGGGTAGCTTTGATAGTTAGTGGCTTTTAAGGAACACCAGGGAGAAAATATGCAGCTATTTGTGCCTGAAAAATAAATTATCTGTGTTATGGATATGTGGCTGAGACTGGTGTTGATGGAAGTTGAACATATAACATATATAAAGAAGATGTTTCATGTTGACCAATATATTCTAGAGGCAAGCTGAAGGAAAATGAAATTGGTTTGGGATAGGTTGTTCCAGCACCAAGAGGCATTAGTGGCTTAGGCGGATGGAGGTGACTAGAACATGGCACTGTCCAGTGTTAGAAATCCACCTGTAAATTTCTGTATGCATGTATGACAGCACAAACACTGTCTTGGAGCAAAGAGGATAAGCCTGCTCCTTTAAGCATGGCAATTTAATACTAGAAATCATTTGGATTAATGCAGTGGCAGAAAAGGGCCACATTGTTATCCCTACCAACTTCCAGATGCAATAAAGAAAATCATAGAATCATTAAGGTTAGGAAAGACCTCCAAGGTCATCCAGTTCAACCCGTTTACAAACATCATCATATCAACTAAACCACAGTAGTAAGTGCCACATCAGGTTGTTTCTTGGACACTTCTAGTGATGACTCCTCTGCTTCCCTGGGCAGTCCATTCCACTGCTTGATAACCCTTTCAGTAAAGCAATTCTTCCTGTGAATTTATTCCACTTTAACCCTTCATGTGAATGTTTCTAAAGGTTTATGGATTTCCAAAGTCAAATTAGTGCCTGTACCCTTGTTTTCTCTTGTTAAAATGTAACTATACTTGGTTACCAAATGCAGAGATGTGAAAAAAACCCTTTGAAAATAATGAGATAATCACACAAGATTAATCAGAATTTCCATTCTGTAAAAACTGAGATGATCACTAATTTTCTACGGTTCCTTTTGCAGAACTATCCAGCTGCTCATTTTGAAGGTTGTGGTGGACAGCACAGCTGCATTTTCCAACACATGATATAAAAGGAAGAAATCTAGCTTGACTCAAATATTTAAATTTCCTTTTCAGCTTTGCCAGTGTCATTGGTGTTAAGAGTTTGTTTTTGTCCCCATGGTTTAATATCCCTATTTCCATCTGCACTTCAAAATCACAAACTACTTCTTATAACTTCCTTCATATCAAAATCTCCATTTTAACCAGCTGCAGAAATATCTGGTGCTTCAAAATAAAACTGTTTTGATGTTAAAAACACTGTTGAGTAGAACAGAACAAGAGATATTTCCAATGCTGCAGTAATTCAGAGGTCACTGGATGAGCATTAGAAAAGAATCAAGCCTGTCACAACATAGTGATATCTTTTTCTTTTCAGTAAGTTTGTTGCATTAGGAAATAACATGGCATGTGTTGACACAAGTCTTGACACATTAACCAGAAGGTGTTACAGTCCTCTGTACTCGTTGTGTGACTTGACATAATATTTGAATAGTGAGACACAATATGCTGTCAGGAATTTTTCTATCAGCCTTGGGTATGTTAGTTCTGTATAATTGCACCAAAGCACTTCTGACCTTTTGAAATTGCCAAGTTTATACCACTGTCTGGCACTTTATATATCCACACACATATGCATATATTTGTACGTGTATGTAAACCTTTGATAGATTGTTATTTAAAAATTTAGAATTTCTAATATAGGCAAAATTCCTGGTATTAACTGTGAGTTAACCTCTGCAGGCTACCAGATGCCCACCAAGCTACTATGTCACCCTTCATCAGGTCCTCTCACCAGGACCAGAGGAGAAAATACAACGAAAAAGGTCCTGGAAAAGATAAGGAAAGGGAGATTGCTCATTAATTATTGCTATAAGAAAACCAGACTTGAATTGGGGAAATTAATTCAATTCAATTCATTTTGAAACAGAGTAGGATAGGTAAAAACAAAATTAAACCCACCTTCCTCCCGAGTCCCTCTTCCCACACCTACTTCTTTCTCTTGTCCTGAGTGGCACAGGGGGATGAGCAGTGAAGGTTATGGTCAGAAATTCCTCTTCTACTGTTGGGTTCAGCTCTGGCCAGTGATGGGTCTGTCTTGGAGCTGCCTGGAACTGGCTTTGTCTGATTTTGTTGCCTTCTCACAGGACTCACCTCTGCAGCATCCCTGCAAAAAAAACCCCAGTAGTGCAATAAAGTAGCTCTGCCAGATTTAATTGCTTTTGACCTGGAGAAAGCAACAGTATGAAGAAAAAAGTTTAGTTCCTGAAATTATCCATTCGGTCTTTAGTTTCTTCATAAAATAGTGAATAAGTAAACGGCTGATCTTTTGCTGCCCAGACAATAACACATACAATAAACCATCACATTATCATCAAGCAGTAATGAAGTTCAGCCCTAATTGATATTAGATGGGTTTATATTGCGCAATAAATATTGTACATCCAGTCTCCCAGCCAAAGATGGATGCTGTGTAATGGGAATGGTTAGGCCACTCTGAAATTCAAGCACCATAATTTTATTAGTTGAGAAATTTACCTTGGGCAGGACCATGACTTTAACAAGACATAATAAATAAAACACCTTATCTAAGATAACCTTAGGTATAACATCTCATCTGTCTTCTGAGGTTAGTGTTATTGCATCTTTTCTTCACTGGTATTAATTTGGACAGTAATTTTTTTAACAAGCTTTGCCTGAATATTGTAGAAAAACCTGGTCATCCTAACGGAATTTGTACTGTACTTACCTGTTCTGTAAATTCATTTGAGACAAGTTCTTTCTCTAATCACTCCATATATCTATTTATCAATCTTAGTGTAAAAATCTTTGAGGAAATACTAGAACAAAAATGTTCTTAAATTGGATTTAATCAACCATACTAAGGAGCAAAATGTAGCAGTTTTGTTTAACAAATACTGAAAAGTGATGAGAAATAATTTCAGGGGAAAAAAATGTGCTTTCATTTTTATGAACTTTGGTGCTTATCAACACTTCAGGAACTTCCAGAATGAGTTTTTATGGTCAACTAGAAGAATACAATTCCAATGAGAACTCTGGTAACATTTCTAAAACCGCTAAATACATTCAGATCATGTAAGCTGACCTGACACCTAGGGAGAGCACCACAGGACAGAAGGGTCTGGATATAGCATCAGATAATGGTACAGTATTTATATGGTGATCTTTCCATTCTCTTCCTACTATGCAGAGAGAGATTGTTCTCCCGTGGCTTCGATCATAGACTAACAGTGCCTCTGCAATCAAGTGCTTTTATTTAAACAGAGTCTCCTCTCCTAAGCTTTGCTGAACTTGTCTGAATTTCACTCTGCTGTAGAAGCTGGCATAAAGATTATCTTTCTTTTACTGCTCTGGAAGCCCTTTGGCCTAAAGGAGTCTGCAATAGGCCATGCTTGAATCTCTCTGTAAATCACGAAATCATAGAATATCCTGAATTTGAAGTGACCCATCAGGATCATTGAGTCCAACTCCTGCCCTTCACAGGACAGCCCCAAGAATCCCACCATGTGTCTGAGAGCTTTGCTCAAAAGCTTCTTGAACTCTGTCAGGCTTGGTGCTGTGACCACTGCCCTGGGGAGTCTGTTCCAGTGCCCAATTACCCTCTGGTTGAAGAATCTTTTCCTAATATCCAACCTACACCTCCCCAACACAACTTCATACAGTTCCCTTGGGTCCTGTCACTGGTCACCACAGAGTAAAAATCAATGCCTGCCCCTCCACTTCCATTCATGAGGAATCTGTGGACAGCTATGAGGTCTTCCCCTGGTCTCCTCTTTTCCAAGCTGAGCCAAGTGACCTCATCTGCTCCTGGTATGGCATTGTCTCTAGTGAAGTGTCTAGATTTAATTCAGCTTCAAAAAGACTTAGTTTAGGTTCAAAAGAGCAGATGACCAAAAAAGGAAATAGCAAAGTACCTGCCAAGTGATACTCCAAAACTTTAGGTCTTCAGGGAAAGCACTTTCTTACCTTCAAGGATACTCTTTAGTTTGAGTGATTCCAGTCAATGCTAATTATGCCTCAAACATGCTGCCGAACTAGGGTCTTACTGCAGTACTCTGCTGCACACGCAGCGCTTACAAGACAGTGACAGAATGAAATGACAGAAAGTGACAAAAGTGAGAAAATTACCATTATTTGACTGTCTGCCAAAGTCACCCTAGCTACTTTGATGTGGTTTCTGTTTAAGTGGACTGACAGCTTCTGCTGTTTTCCTCATGAACTGCATTTTAGAGGTTTGTTGCATGTCAGGTCACCACACTGATGTTGGATGATATAACACTACACAGGGAGAAATGCCTTGATGTCTCTCAAGACCAGGTCAGTTGACCATGCAGCAAACTCAAGCCGGTTGTGGCATTCTGTGAAGCAGCCTGTCCTACCAGGTAAGCCTGTCTGGGCTATTTTTTTAATATAAATGGCATTAACAACAGAATACTAGCCCAAAACTCTACTGTTTGGTTGTAAAACTCTTTATAAAATATACTAATATAATGGCTCAGGATATGCAGTACATCAGCTTTATGCTGTTCTATCCTTACACAATAGATGCAATTGACATAGTCAAAGTGAAGAAATTGCAGCTGTGAGTGTTGTTGGTTGTGGATTGTAGGGGTTTGAATCATCAGTTGATTCATCTTTTGGTCACTTTCTCTGATTTCCTCATTGGACCATGGGGAAGTTATCAAAGGCTCCTTTCCACAGATAGCTTTAGTCATTTAAGAAATTTGCATCCCTGTGTCAGAGACTGAAATGTTTCATGCCTGAAATATCGTATGAAAGTTTTGCCCAATATAGCAAAAAGTGGATAAAGAAGCTACAACCACAGAAGCCCACCTCTCCTTCAAGATGCCTGACTGGAACTTTGAACTGTGAGTTAAGCTGCATAGATAAGATAAAGACAACACTATTGTTCAATCATCTCAGGTCTAGGGAGAAATAAACAAGGCTGAGGGAAAGGAATGCATCCACAAGAAAGCCAAACCCAGCAGCTGCACTGAGACTTATGTCTGGCTGGGTTTGGGGTGGGGGAGACCACAGCCCACAGAGGCCAGGTTTGCACAGACTCCCCTGCAACTGCAGAGGGAGAAGGAGGTTTCAGATGTATGGTGTANGTGGGGGAGACCACAGCCCACAGAGGCCAGGTTTGCACAGACTCCCCTGCAACTGCAGAGGGAGAAGGAGGTTTCGGATGTATGGTGTAACCTCTGGTCAGAGGCAGCGAGCACCCATCCTCCTTTACACAAACTGGCCCAGCTGCGAAACCCCCAACCCCACAGGCTACACCTATGGGACATTCCTGTGAGAGGCAGCTGAGGGGGTGTCATAATCCATCAAAGACCCCCTGAGGTGCTCCCCAGACTCATTCCTGAGGCCTTGCTCCACAGCATTGCACGTGATGCAAAGTGATGCAACAGATCCAGAGTTTGCTGCAAGAGACTTTGTCAAACTGTCCCCCACCCCTGGAGGGGGGAGGTACCTGGGCATTTCCACCTGGCCTGGCCTGAGAGTATATTAATCCATTGGATTCTATGCTTTTGGGGGACCCTCCCCACCAAGAAGACCAGCTGGAGAGGATCAACAGAACATCACTGGGATCCACAGAGTGGTGGTATTTTCTTTAATCTGCCTCTGTCACTCTCTTTCTGTCCCCCCACCTCTCTTCTATTTCTTTCTCCTTCTTCTTCTCTCCCTCTCTCTCTCTCTTGCTCTCTCCCTCTCTCTCTTTACTATCAAATAAAACCCATACTATTGACTTTGGCATATGGTCTCATTTGCACCTTAATTCAGGCAGAGGCATCTCTAATAACTTTAAAAACCAGACTGTAACACCCTGGCACCTCATTACTTCTCCCAGTCAGACGTTTCTGTGACCACAGTTGAATTGTTATAAGTTACTGCAAAATATATCACTTCTGTTTAAAGCTGAGAACAGCTAAAGCTGCTGAATATACAACAGTGCCCTGAGCCTTACCCACCTGCCACTGGATATCACAAGTTCATGGAAAAATATCATAAAACTGTTTAGGTTGGAAAAGACCTCCAACACCATTGAGTCCAACCTCTGACTGATCTCCACCTTGTATATAACAACCTTTTTAACTAGACCAGAACACTGAGTGCCACGTCCAGGTGTTTCTTGAACACCTCCAGAGATGGTGACACCACAACCTCTTTGGGCAGTTCATTCCAATGTTTAACCATCCTTTCTATGAAGAAATTTTTCCTGATGTACAGCCTGAACATCCCTGAAACAGTTATGTCCACTCATCTTGTCACTTGTTACCTGGTAGAAGAGCCTAACCCCCACCTGGCTATAGCCTCTTTTTAGATTGCTGTGGAGAGTGATAAGGTCTCACCCAAGCCTCCTTTTCTCCAGGCTAAACAACCCCATCTCCCTCAGCTGTTTCTCATCAGACTTGCAAAACCAAAGGATTTTGTTTATGCACCATCACCTGTGTCTTCTCAAGATCTGTCCTTAAGGGAAACCGTTCTAAAATGAGGGAATCAGCAGCTGCAAATCTGAAGAGGTAGAAGGAAACTCAGAGTTCTTTGTCCAAAAGCAGCACCTAGGTGTAGAAGGGTATTTAGAATCACAGAATGGTTTGGGTTGTGCCGGTGATTGAAATTCAGATTGAATCTGTGTCTGGATGTGGTTCCCAGATCTGAATCTCTGATCTGAATCATTCATTCAAAGGAACAAGCTGGTTTTATACACTTCCCCAAGACACAGTATTTCCTTATATGGTAATTCTCATTACACAGCCTATCCCATGTTGCTACATCAGCAATGCGCCTTCTAAATGTCCTTATATGGGGTGATCATGCACTGTTCACCCGTCTGTCAGCTTCCGGCAGGCTCCTCTCTGTAGGGGTCTGCCTCAACACCTCCTACCCCCAGGGCCTGTCCTGCCATGTGCTCCTTTGTGCTGCCATGTACTTTTCTTTCCCCATAGGGTTGGAAGGTACTTTAAAGATCATCTAGTTCCAAAATTTTAAATTCTTCAAGCCAGTGGAAAAAAAGAAAAAACAATAAAACTCCAATACATAAAGAAGGATATGATCCTAGTTCTGTTTATTTTACACTGAATTTTCATTGGATGGAACTCTTCAGCATGACTCAGAGCTCCCTTTGTTCAGTGCTGCACTTTGCAGTAAAGTTTCATTTTCATCCTTTCCTTGCTTCCCTTTCCCATACATTTCCAGGAGCATGACAGATTCAGCAATGCCCACACAGACTGAACACACATACCCACAAATTATTTCCTGTGCCTTAAGTTGCCCATCAATTGTAGTAGCAGAAGTAGCATGTTTAGTTAGTTCTGGAGCAGTGAACAAAAACGAATCCATGGGAACTGGGTAGCTTCACAAATAAATGGCGTATGAAGAACAACACCAGAAGTTTACATCTGTGCATTTTTCCTGAATACCTTTTTAGATAAATTATATCTATTTAAAGACATTTTTGAAAGGTTTGCTTTCTTGTGCCTTTTAAAAAAATTCTAACATTTAGGATGCTTATTCAGTGACATGGTTTCCGGTAATGAAAACTAACAATTGGAAAAAATCCAAAACAAATATTATTTGCTCCGTGACCCAAGCCTAAAATGAAGGTTCTTCTATGAATCCAGTTTTTTATAAAAGCATACACAAACAAAAGAGTATGGTTTTCCAGGAGAATACTCATGTAGAATGCTAACAAGTAGCAATAAACCTTAAAAAAAAGGCAGTATAAAAATGTATTTTAAAGATCTTTTCAGAGAAATGTTATGAGGTTAGAAGTATCAGTTCATATACATCCATTTTCTGGCACTTTTATCACAGAGTTTCTGATTTATTGTTTGGGTTTTGTTACCTGATATGTCAAATGAGTCTTGACTCTGACAAATGGAAAGATAATGCTAAATATATTCTTTCAAAAATCAATGTATTCAAACATCATAAACAACTTTTGTAGAGCTTCAAAGGGTATTAATGAGAGCTACATGGAGAGATTAAAGGATCTTTTTCCTGTGGAGGGTCCTTCAGATTTCTCTTTACTTCAGTAACTGGAGATGTATTATTTCAATGCTAAGGGATCAGATCCACACCTGGCCTAAACTGGCACAGTACCACTAATTCCAGCAAAGATTAGCACATTTATTTATGCTTCTTGAGACTCTGGACAGTTACTGTTATACATCAATTTCCAGGGACAGGATTTTATTTCCTTCCCATTCCTCTGATACACAAAATTGTGATGCATATATACGATGCCTAGAGCGTGGTCTCTTATGAAGAGGATCTTTTTTCCTGCTTTATTAATTTTTCTCAGGAATGTGTACCTGGAGAGAAGAAATGCTTTTCTTCAGTCACAGATACATAAGTCTTTGAAATTTAGTCTTTAGAGAAAACCCTTTTTGTACTGTACAGAGTCATGCTGTGAGTAACAAAGTCCATAAATAAAAGAGTGCCACAGAGCTCACAGGTTATCTGTTTAACAACGACAGCTTTTTTCTTCTTCCTAATTTAACACATTTCAGTATGCTAAGATTCCGTGATTTAATCATTCTTAACAATAGATTAAAACTGTTCCCACTGAGATTTGAAAAGCAAGAGCAGCCAGAACACAGGCCTAAATCAATGTGTGCCCTGCAAGCAGGCTGAAAATTAGAAAAGGTTGGATCCTTTATTTTATTGCATGAAAATTAAATAAAAAGTGGTAGGAAGTCTCTAACTTCTACATGTTTTCTGGAATATATTTGCAAAATTAAGGTCTATTGACAGCAATAAGAATTTAGGCATTAAGTTAGATTAGATTATCCCTTATGGAAACTTTAAAATGAAAGAAAAATAAATCCTTGGA
This sequence comes from Dryoscopus gambensis, assembly GCA_013389985.1. Classification (NCBI taxonomy): domain Eukaryota; kingdom Metazoa; phylum Chordata; class Aves; order Passeriformes; family Malaconotidae; genus Dryoscopus; species Dryoscopus gambensis. The sequence goes on along the minus strand of WEIT01022932.1, from coordinate 36,426 downwards.
TTTATTTTAACTGAGTAAGATGAGGTTCTTCATTAGTTTTATTTAATGCTTTGGTTGTATTACATGCTTTAGTTATATGATTATTAGGTCAATTTATCAATAAAATTAAATAATTGTAGAAAAAATCTGAACGCACTGTATAACCCTTCATCAGCTCATAAAATCAAATTTGAAAATATGTTTTTACTTCTAACTAAAACATATAGAACGTGCTAAGAATTTATTTAATCATGTTACTAAATGAAGTCTTTTAATAGCTCTAAACACTTTGCTAATTCTATGTCCAAAACATAGTTTTCCATGGAAACAGGTTAGGGAAAGGAACACCTCTTGCAGGGCTGTGATCACTTACAGCTGACAGATGAAACAGAGAAGTTCCAAAACAGCAAAGGAGTGATTGCCAATCTTTCAGCAGGTCCAGACAAGCAGAACTAAAAGCTCTGTATGGCAGGAGGGAAATTTTTCAGTTCTCCTGCTTTCTCCATGAGATTTATTTAGCAGATCTCTGTTTGGCACTTGCTTTCTGGAGCAGCATTTATTCCTGGGGGGTAACTGCAGCCTCTGTTCAGTCCTTGGATCCCATATTAAAGACATGAATGAGTGTCTACTGCTTTGGGCAAAATAAAAGCTACATCAGACAAGTGTTTGGTCAAAGGATGCCTCCCTTCTGCTGTTGCTGTTCTTGACATGAGGATGGAGAGGTTCTGCAGCCCAACACAAGGAATTCAGTGAGTTGGGTGAGTACCAACCTTAAAGTTTTGGAGGTGTGAAACAGGCTGAAATCCAATGCAAATTATTCTCACATATTTACAAATGCTTTTTAAATACTGAAGGAAAGTTACTTTACTTTAAAAAATTAAATTTAAATTGAATACATATAGGTGATTTAACCTTACTATCTTTTCAAAACCAAATTGTTCCATTTACAGATCTAAGGATATGAATTGGAAAGGGAGGGAAAGCAGTGGGCAGGTACCTGTGGGGATAGTTCATTTCTGCTGACACTATGGTTAGTAGGACATCATTTGTGAAAAATTGGACTTGACACTATTGATAAAACAGGAAATATGACAAAATGTTCCAATATCTCTTACATTTATTTCATGAATTCATGGACTTTACAGGGCAGAGGGGACAATTATAATCACATCATTTGCCTGCTTCTATTACATAGGTCATACAATTTTCTTGATTTAACTTCTCTGGATGAACTGAAATATAAATTGTTCTAACATTTTTAAATGTGAATTATTCCTAAACAGAATATGTCTATCTACAACTTCCATATGCCATAATTCATTATAAAGTTTCCTGCTGTATTTGAGAATCTTCTCAATAATTTTTGTTATATGCTTTCCTATCAACTGTAATCAAATCACACTTAACGAGTAGGGGAATCAATGTAGAGTTTGTGAATTCTGGTTTTTGCTACGGAATCCTTACATTTAGACAAATTTCACTTCACTATTGAGTTTTCTACTTCTCTCTACAAACTTTGCGCCTCAGTTTTGAGAAGTTCTGAGATGAAATGCCACAGAATTAAAACTAACAAAATGGGAAAACATTTTAAAGAGGAAGCAAACTACCAGAACAGTAATTAAAAACAATCTATCTATGCAAACTGTCAAATTAACAAGAGATCCACTAGTCTAAGGTGCCTGATGATCTCATCACTCAGTCAGTTTTAAGAAGTAATTCTTTAAATATTGAATTCTCACTGTGGAGATGTCCCATTCCCACAACCTCCTTGACAGGACCATGTGGCTGAATGTCACAAAATTGTCTCATTGTTTAAATAACACTGGGGAAAAGCCACCAAGGATCTGACCAGGAACAAGAGCTAATGGCTGGCCATATTGATCCCATTTGTCTGGGATGATCCAGAGAACCAGGAACAACATGAAGGTATGTGCAGGGATGACCCAGGGCAAAGTAGCAGCAGCAGCACCCAAGGGCATTTGGTTTGTTCACTAAGCTTTTGTCAGACACAAGACCCCTAAAGAGCCCCATGGGAATGCCACAGTTCCATTGGACCCCAGAATAGCCTGCTTGGCCAAACTGTGGGAAAGAGGAGAAAAGCAAGAAATCTCATCCTTGTGAGAGGCAATATGTGTAGGTGAGTGTTTGGCTTTGTGTTTGGAAATTGCTGCACTCACAGCATTAGTGAACCTTTTAACTGCTCTGTGATCCTGCCATAACTCCATTGTCCTTAACTGGTTTTGATAGAGGGAATTAAAGTTTGGGTGCATCAAAAGCTTAAAGGTATGTCCAGAGCTTGCATTTTCCTCTCTGCAACACCCCCAAACACTCCCAAACATAAGCAAGAAGAGATAGAGCTCTGCTGTACTAAATAAATTAGAAGGAAATGAGTAGAATCACACCAAAGTATGTGAACAACCAGGCAGCATATTTAAGAGACATCCAGTGTTCCAAAGAGGTTCCAGGTACACTGCACCACTCCTTGTGAATTCTGAGAAAGGAGAAGAAAAAAGCCAAACAAAACCCTCCCTGATTTTTAAGCTTTTTTCCAAGAACTGACACTCTGTGTAGTAACTAAAGCAAATGACTCAGCCCAAAATGTCTGCAAGCCTGTTGGCCACGTGTTATGGTTATTTCAAAGCCAGGTAAACAATATGTAAAGATTACAGGGAAAGGTATAGCTGAGATGTCAGTGTTGATCCTGGAACCAAGGCATCTCATAGCTGAGCTGCCACATCTGGAGAGGGACACCAATGCCTGTACCAGGCACTTTAGCAAGGATAGAGAATAGGTGGGACATCCCAAAGCAAAGAAACAGTGAGAGCACAATACTCTACTCTGCTGAACATCCAGCTGTGTAGCACTAGGAGTACTACAGACACAATTTCCTTTGCTAAATTCATAATTTGAGCTCCTTGAATCCTTCACAGTCCTTTAATAAATCCTCTCCAGTTTATCAATGCATGTTTTTGGCTCACATTCACCTTTTTAATGTGGAATTGTACTGAGTGCTCATGCTTGGTGTGACTTCTTGCACCTTGCACCTTTTTAAAAGCATCTTCTCTTCAAGACATTTGTAGCTGCAAAATGTGGCTTCTATTCACAATTCACTAGACCAAAATGTGACTTGGCTGAGTTGCAAATTGTATATTTATTCTACACTTTAAAAAACACCTACATATCCCTGCTGAATACTACCTCTTTTTTTGACATTCCTTTATGTGTGTCTGCATTTGTTATAAATTCAATCAATAACGCTTTTGTTTTCCTCTAAGTCATTGATAACAATATTAAATATCAAAAGGTCAAGAACTGTTTCTTAAAGACATCACAAACATCAGTAAGAAAGGCAGTGTTTAATCTGTATGAACTCTCCTATTGATTTTGTATCACCTGGCTTCCTAATCAAAATATCATCCTGTAGCAAACCAAAACAGTGTACAGAAAAGGAAGTGGTAAATTGCACTATTGCTGCTATCAATAACACTTCCTTTTAAAAGAAAATTTAATATCCATGTAGAACTCATGAACACAGGCTGCCTAGTATTGTTATTCATGTTGCATTATTTTGATAATTACAAATATTCTTACAATATTTATTGTAAAATGCCAAATCTGGCTGCTGGGCATTCAGGAGTTCACATACAAGCCTCAGCATGGCAACGATGTTCAATCATCTTTAGCACTTTCAGGCAAACAGCAGAAGACTGTCTGTCATCTGATAGTCACTGAGGAGTACTACACTTTCCCCTGTCAGCCTTCACTTATGTAGTGCCTAACACATGAAAAATTTTAAGATGAACTTGGGAAAAAAACCAAAAGGAAGATAATAAAACTATTACAGTTAATGTAACCAATTTTTTATATATCTGCTAACTACGAGAAGGAACAAAACATAGAGAAAAGAAGGTTCAAGAGGTATCCTATAAATGTATATAAATTCCTGAAGAGAGAGTGTGTGAAGAAGATGGAACCAGGCTTTATTCCGTGCTGCTCAGTGTCAAGACAAGAGGCAATGGGCACAAAGTGAAATGCAGGATGTTCCCTCTAAACATTAGGAAATGTCTTACTCTGCAGATGACTGAGCACAGACATGACTTGTTCAAAGAATTTGTGGAGTCTCTCTCCTTAGAGACATGTAGTGGGTTTGTTCTCATTTTCACTTTCTGTGAGATAGGAATCAGAAGAAATGCAAAGTAGGCTGTAAACTTTAAAGGCTATTAAGAAGTTTATTGACAGAACTAAAAGAAAAAAGCAATAATAAGGGTCAGAATAAACCTTCAGAACACTTCTCCTCCCCCCATCCTCCTCCCCCCTTTCATTTACAACATAAAGACACAAACTTGGGATTATTTCAGTCAGTTTACCACCTCTATAATAGTCTTTCATCAGTTCACTTAGGGAGAGAAGTCTCCTTTGCCCATGTTATGGGGCTTATCCACAAGAAACAATCTTCTCATGGCTTTATTGTCACAGCACAACAGCTGCCTGGGGTGGTTTTCTGTTGGCCATGTGTGAGTCCCTTCCCTCAACTTACAGCTTTTCCCACAACTATTTCTGAGGGTTTCATCTTAGCCAATGGGGTATTATTTTAAGGAATGAGTTGTTCAAGAGCAAAGGTTCTCTTCATCTGTCTCTGGGATCGTCTTCATCTCTAGGAACAGAGGTCTTCTTTTTTCCCTGGGAGCAAAGGGTCTTCACTTCATCACTATCCCTCTCTGTTCAGGCTTCTCACTGGATCACAGCCATTCCAACATTTACTTATTTCAGTACAGGCATCTTTGCTCATAGTAGTTTGAACGTTCTACCCCCCATGCTTATCACAAAATTACAAGGGAGTCTCTGATGTATCATACTCCATCACCATAGCTTTACAAAAGAATTTCAGTTTAAGCATCTCCTCTATCTCCTATCTCTGGGCTTCAGCTCTTTCTTCTTCACTGACTTTGGTGTCACTATCATGGTGTCTATTCCCATGCCTTTGCCTTTCCCTTTCCTTTGATCTGGGAAAGGATTGATGTCTACAGGTTTCATCTCTTCTGGGGAACTTACAGCACTGGAAGGGTTAATATTAGCCAGGCTGGAGTTTGCAAGCTGGAACTTATCTTTTGCTAGTGGTCACATGATCTCTGCCGAGCGGCGGCCAAAGCTGGTCTCAGTGTAAAGTTTTACCTCGGCAGCTGGACCGGAGATGGAGGGAGGGTCATCTCCGCCGCGGGACTGGTTTGCATGGAGAACAGCCATGACCTTGCCGAGTCGTGCTGGGGTGGGGCCGGCCCTCATGGAGTCGCGGGCCGTGGCCCGGCCCCCGCTGGCCCATGATGGAGCAGGGCCATGGCCCTGGCCCCGCCAGGCCCCGCAGGCAGGCCTGGGCAGGACCACGCAGGGCCATGCGGGCCCCCAGTTACCTGTCCAAGGACCGGAAGCAAGAGAGTGATTCCCGGGCTTGGTCATCTTATAAATGTGTTTTTTTACAGAGGCGTGTCCAGCTTCTTAAGTGGCTTAACAGAGTTGTCAATGTTCAAATTAGCTGATTGATTGGTTCTATCAAGTCTGGAGGAAGTTGCAACAGCCCCTTGCAAAAAACATCACTTCTGTGGTTGGTGGAATTTTTTCTTAACTAAAACTCCAAGCTGTGCTAATCCATGACAAGACACCAAAAAATTCTCTGGACACTGGTGGGCTACTGGTTCTTGATGGCCCTGCTTGAGCAGTGGAGTTGGACCTGCAGAGGTCCCTTTCCATCTCAAGCATTATGTAATTTTGTGATGTACCTTAAAGGAGACATAGTTGTTCCTCTCTTTCACTGATACCTCTTGTATCCTGGGAAAATGCCATCACTTCTAGGATTACATATTGTTTAAAATTTGGATCATGACAACATAAATTCTGATGCCAGATGAAATATTCCTTGGCACAATTTATCCTGCCAAACCAGAAGTGCCTCAGAGAGAGCACTGAATTTCCTAGTGGAGGGGGATGATGCTTTGTACTACAGCAACCTTTTTACTGTCAAATTTCTTTTTCTCAGATGCCTCAAGGTGTATTCTCTTCCCTCTAGTAGGGTCAATTCTCATCTAACCAAGTTTCTCCTTGGTAAACCAATCTGTTTCATTTATTGCATTTCAAACAAAATCACTTATTTTGTAAGATTGTTCTCATACTATTTTTTTATGCCTGAGGTGTCTTCCATTGCTCAGCGCAACTTATACTTGGTGGGCAACTGAGCGAATTGGAAGCATTTAAGAAACAGTCTTAAAAATTATGAAGTTAGAAGGAAAAAATATGAAAAGGAAAAGACTATATACATTAATTCATAAATATTTCTATGACAAGGGCCATATAAGGATTTAAGAGAAGAAAACAAAGAGAATTGAGAAAAATATGCTGGGAAAGAATAAGACCTGTGTCACAATAATTTGGAAAGGTAGATAATGTGACACCATTGAGCCTATCAGGTTTTGAATGACTGCATGATAATAGCACAGTCTAATGCTATCCTCTGTGTGAATCAAAATGAAAATTAATTTCTGTACAAATTAGAACTGCTGAAATTAGCAACCAGAGTACAGAAAATGTCAAGAAAATGCAAATTACACGATTATGGACCTCAATAGGATCAAATTTTTTGTTTGAAATGTGCTCATCTGTATCTGATAATGTAATTTTACTTGAGCAAAATTAAAAACTAGACCTACTGCATGTTATACTCAATATGTATATATATAAATTTCTTCATATGGGGAATGATCAAAGAAACCATGTCCATCATTTCTTTAAATAATATTTATCAAAGCTGAAAATACAATTTAGTACTTTTTGTACAAAGTACAATTTGTGTATGTTACTGAGACAAAACTCAGCTTAGCTCAGCTGAATTCATGAATGTGAGGAAACTCCAACATCCACAAGCAAGTGTAATCTAAAGCTGTGAATTGCCATTAAGATAGTTCCAAGATTCATTTCTGTACTTACTCAGGAAACGAGAGAGAGCAGTGTGCAAGCTTCAGACACATCCCTTGAGGAATTAACTGAAGTAACATGATGTCGGCTGTTCATTTTCTTTCCTTTCGGGTAGAAACATATTCCTCATAGATAAGCTGTATAGTTCACAGGGCCAGTTATCTCACAAGTGAACAAGGGAACAGCATGCCAGGAGGTTCTAGCTCAGTGTTCACCTTGGTGAGATTGGGAAGCTATCCGCTATAGCAGGAGAATCCCAGAATCACAAAATTATTTAGGTTAGAAAAGAACTCTGAGATCATTGGGTCCAACTTTCTGCCAACCATTCCCTGTCAACCAGACCATGGCACTGTGTGCCACATCCAGTTGCTTCTTTAACACCTCCAGGGATGGTGACCCCACCATCTCCCTGGACAGTCTGTTCCAATGCTTAACAACCGTTTCCGGGAAGAAATTCTTTCTGATACCTGACCTGAACCTCCTCTGGCACAGACTGAAGCCTGTCACTTGTTATGTTGGAGCAGAGCCCGACCCCCACCTGGCTACATCCAGAGCTTCAGAGAGCGATAAGGTGTTCCCTAAGCCTGCTTTTCTCCAAGCTAAACATCCCCAGCTTCCTCACCTGCTCCTCATAGGACTTACCTTCTAGACCCTGCCCAGCGCTCTTGCCCTTCTCTGGACACGTCAGAGAAGGGAGGCCAGAAATGGTGTAAAGCAAGTTTGCAAACTATTCTGTTTCAAACCTAAATACTGCAAGCTGTCAAGCTGTGATGCTCATATCTAAGGCTGCTTGTCACTCACATTTCACTTCTTAAACTTTGTTTTCATTTCAGTGTTGAAATTCTAAAATTGTGTTTAGGATGAGCACTAGCATTCAGCAGCTGCAAGCTGTTAACATATGATCTCTTCCTGCTGTAAAAGCAGCAATCCTACAGAAGTGCTTGCAAAATGCATAGACCAAATCATTTAAACAAAACATTCAATACATTCCCCAAACATTAAGGGAAAAATATATTCAAGAACTGATAAGATTACTTCTATATATATTTTATTGCTAAAAATATTCCCTAAAGCACATTTCTAAATTGCTCACAAGTAGTTCTTGAAAATATCCATTGCTACAAGTATTGGTTAATTTTGATCAAATATCTCTTCAGTTACCCAGCAGGAGAATACAGAAAAAATCATGCCAGACTTTTATCAGAGGTGAATATTGAAAAGGAGAAATTGTGCTATGGGCACAACTTGTGATGCAGGAAATTTTGATAAAACATAGGAATTTTTACACACAGAATAGTTCAACACTGAACATTGAGTAAGCTGTGCAGTGACACTGGCTGTTAATGTCAGTAGGAAATAGCCAGCTAAGTTACCTAGGTACAATGAAATAACTGGAAATGACAGAAAAGAGTGAAGCAATATTACTGTAAAATGAGAAAAATGGCAAGGAAAGAGAAAACGCTCTGAATGATGAGGTTGAAGAAGGAAATATCATCAAAGAAAGAGGAAATAAAAGCAAAAGTCAAACAAAAAGATGAAAGATACAGATTAAAAGGAAATGTTAGACAGCTGCAATCAAATAAAAAATATAACAAACTAAGATAATTAGTGACACAGCTAACTGACTGGGATCATAATTAGAATTAATCAAGACAACTTCAGTCATTTTCTAAAGATGAGATCTCAGATCAAATGGGATGTGGCCTGGTGACCACTGAAATGACAGGTATAGTGGCTGTGTCTTTGGGATGGAACAGAGAAGTCTGCAAGGCACAAATCCAGTCCTTGGCTCTGACTGGGATCTTGCTGGAGCTACACGACTGCTTGCAGGCTGGTCTTACATAAAGCTGGTGTTACCCACTACTCTGTTTACTTTTAACTTAACATTAATCAAACAATGAAAGTATCAATTATATATCCCATTTAAATGGTGTTATCAAGCTGAAAGAAAAGCTTAAGTATGAAGGTTTTCTCTGGCTCTTATATATAACAATAAAGGCATGTGCCTGATTTAAGGAAAGAAGAATATTTCCAAGTCTCCATTTGCAAGTCCTTTTCAATAAAACTCTCAGTAAGGCCCAAAGCCTTGCCCTACTATTGTCAATGGAATTCTTGAAATTTTCTTTCAATAAGTAAAAGCCAAGTCCCTGTTCTGCAAAACAAGCTCTCTGTAATGTAATTCCAAAAGATCCTTACATTTGGGCAAATGTGGAGTGCTGCAGAATTTGTATCAGTTATTGCACAGACTTAGGCATGTTGGAAAATTACACTGCCACTTTTCTCGTTATGTCCTAAGTGATTTACTGTCAATACTACTCAGAAATAACCAGTAATAGTTCTCCCACTGTAATTTAACTGTAAACAAAGCTAACTGAATATTTACATAGTTGATCTATTTCATTTCCACATATTTTTTTAGCTGAGACACCATTCCACTGTGTTAAATATCTAGTTCAACATAAAATATTGTTGGATTTTCTTTTATTTTCTTTCTTTTTTATGGATTCCATATGCCATGCTTCTGACAAGGTCAGACTATTTTTCATTTCTGTAGTGACAAAACAAATAGACCTGTGGAAAACTGCTCAAGTATTTTGAGAATGTCTTGAAGCAAATTTGGTATTAGAAGATTATGTTGATTCACCCGAATTTTATTCCATTCAAGTTCTCCAATATCTTTCACATTTCTTTTATTTTCTATAAAAAGGTGATTGGAATTGGAACAGAGCTGATTCAAGGTTCATTTCCTCTATCATAAAGTCCCTACAGTATCGGCTGAAAGTCTCAGCGATGTAAAGGAGTTCATAGGGTACCTGTATGTCCTTGTAACCAATTACTGTCTATTGTATGATGATGATTGTATGATGCTTTTTTCCCCTATTTCTTTGCTTTTTGGGTTTTACTGATTCACAAAGCCACATGTTCACCAAAATACATTGTTCCTCTATGCAGATCTTGACCTTACTCTAAACCTAAATCAACAGCTACTCAGCTTCTGCAGTCACACTAGGCCCAGAACTGTTTTGCTGTTCTGCTGCTACATGGAAACTGGTTTTTAATGAGTCACTCATCCTTCCTTAGCTGAATCTGTCTCCTGGATGAAAAATACCCCTCTTCATTTCAGCTGCCCCCGAACCTCTCTGTTGAAGCATCCTTTCTCCTGCTGAAAGTGCCTCCTTCTGTGAAACTTCTTTCTCCTACACAGATGGATATGTCCTTTTCTAGCATGAACTGTAGGCCTACTTAAACACCCAGGCAGAAAAATTTCATGACACAATATATTCCTCAGATCCATGATTCGTGATAGAAGTGATAGTTTCAATCTTTAGTATTAGCATAATGCAAACAAAGTTATCTTCACTTGACCAAGTACTATCTTACATATTATTGTTTCTCTTTTTAGGGTAAACCCTGGACTGAAGATTGTGTGCAGGAACACTAATGGGGCTGCTGCGTTTCATTTCCCTTGAACAAGGACTCTCAGGCCCTTCTAATGCCCTGTGATTTAAATGTCTTTCTCATTTGGTCTTCTGACTCTTGCCTACCAGAAACAAGGGGACAAGAAATACATTGCATGTATGGTGCACTCCGAGCTAAGTCTACGCAATCTCATTGTTGTCATAGAATGAACAGGGAAAATGTGCCCGCTGCTGAAAAGGTTTTATTTGTAAGTATTTTTCCTTAGCTTCTGAAATCACAGGCCTTTGAAAAAGAGGGAGGGAAGGAGAAAGGGAACAAAACCCCCTGTATTTCTTAGAACTGTAAGATCAGAGAGAAGTACAAGAAATGTCTGTCCTGTGTTTTGGATGTCTTTATTTGAAGATACAAAAAAGTGATCAGGAAAATAAATCTAGTGAGAAGGGATATAAAAATGGCAAGTAAAGAATAATATACTATCTAGTATTAGACCGCAGTGAAAGGCAGAAGCACAGGACTATGTGTCAAAAAGCTTCAGATCTGCATGTAATTTCTTTATAACCTTTTGTGCAACTGCTTAAAGGAGCAGATTTTCTTGTGATCTTTGCCTAGTATCTCACTAACACAACTACTGCAAGCTAAGTTAGGGTTTCAAGATCAGTAGTTTCATAGATCCACTCTTCATTTCAAATAAAATTTTTAAAAAATCAAAAAATCATAGCTATTATCAATTAAGGAAAAAGAAAATTTGTGTGCAAGTTGAAGTTATTCTGCTCTAATGTCAAACTTACTAAAAAAGTTTTCTTCCTTTTCAGTCCCAAATTCATCAAATACATACTCTTTTGAAGAGTACATTTCTTTTTATTCTGACAGCTCATCTGTGGATTTAAAATAATACAGAAATAAAGCTTTCTTGCAGTTCAGAAATTCTCTCATCTCTGTTTGAAATTATGTAACTGCCTCAATCAAAAAACCCTCTGGAAAATATGTGCCAAGAGATTTGTGTGTTTGCAATTCTGGTGAATAGATCAAATGTGTCACTCTCTGACTGTTTCTTAAATCTTCTTTCTTACAAGAGAAGTCACAGCATTCATAGTATTTTTTTTACTGTGAACTAAAAAAAGTAGTGCCTCTCCAAACAACTCCGTAATCAACACTCCTTATACACTGAAAAAGACAAATTAGTCTGAATTGGTCCAGTTCACAGCTTTTTTATTATATGCCACTTTTTCCTTTTTTTGTCCTCATCTACATTCACCTTAATGCTTCTAAATCATCATTGATTGGTGCTATGAGGACTAGAAAAAGCTAATGAAACTAAATTAACATTCACCTGATAGAAATGGAGATAAAATTAAAATTGCTATTTACCCACTATTGGGTCTTGCTGAAGGCAGTTCCTACTTTTTCAGAAAATTAGTCTACCAGTAAAGCAGTAATCCAGGAGGAACTTCTGATCCAAAGATATTATTCAATATGCTTTAAGTCGTGCTGCAAACTCCTTTATTATTCATGGCAACTGCCTTGCTTGCTTCAGGCTTGATTTGTGGCTGTGCTCCAAGCCCAGAGAAAGCATTCAAGAGCGGAGTGTGAGAGGAGACAGTGTATGAAGGCATCAGACGGGAGAAGAGAAGCTGCAGCTGATACAAGGCATACTCAAGAAGTAGAAATGCACTTCCAGCAGAGGCGTTCAATGGAAGTGGCGCCAGAGCGTGAACAAAGGCAGCCAGGAGAGTCTCCAAGAAGGAGAGAGCCAGACCATCAGGGTCTTATTTCAGCAATGAGAGGAGGACAGGAAAACCTGAAAATTCAGAAATTATAACAATGATGCAGCCTCAGAATGCCTGTTTGATTTCTCTTAAACCTGCTGAGCTTTCCGTATGGAAACCTCACTTAGATAAGTCCATCAAATCTTGTTCTCAGCTTAGTTAACTGCAAAGTTGTACCTAGATTACAGCATGCCAGCAGGTCTTTGGGACAGTAAACCTGCTATATATTTAAACAGGAACTATCAAAACAAAGTGCCAACCCTCTCCAGTATTGTGAGTGATTATATCCCTGTCCATCTTCCTAAGCACAGCCCTACACACCTCTGCACTGCAAAGTGTGCCTGGATGTGACACACAGTCACTGTTTTAAATGTCAAGACTTCTGTATTTCCTTACTAACAAGAGTGATTGCAAGTCCCTCAGTGTGTTTCCAATCCACATTGTAGCTGCTGCTAAGGTTTTATTATTTATGTTCTGGTTCATGCTTAGTGCAGCACATTGATGATTCTGTTACTGTTTCTTTTCTTCCACTGCAGTACAGAAGATATTTTATGATCCAATGAAGAAAAACACCTTAGAATTATAGATAATAATTATTTCACTGAAGAACAGTATGAATTCCCTAATGAGTACTTCCTCCCCCACCTCACTCATCTCCCTGAAAAAGATAATAAAATTTTTTATTCACCTAGGCAGAGTAAAGCAAAGTGGAAAAGCTTTACTGAAAGCATCTAGATAATGTCTATTATTCTATGAGAATAAGGCTTGTGAAATAGGCATCAGATATATACACTCAAAGTACTCAACAGAAAGTAGGTCATGGCTAACATAAAAGTGATTGCTTCAAAATAATAATTTTAAGAGGGCGTGACAGTGAAAGAAATTAAAATGTATCAATTCTAAGCAGTTATAAAAATCCACTTGTAACTAAATGTGTTTCAATAAGCTGCCTGTACCTAATATTTTATTTAAAGGTTAGCATTCTCAATATCAACCTTAATTTATTTTTCCAAGAATAAATCAGAGCTGCATATCGAACAGTTAGGGGGAGATTTGTTTATTTTGTCTGTCAATAGATAACCTACGTATGCAGGCCTTTTCCTGGGTGTAGACAGGAAGAGAGCTTTTCCTATTTTTACTTTCAAAAGCTTGTCTAAATCTATGTTCCTTTACAAAGCATTACAGAACAAATATGATCAAGCATGTTTTCAGAACTGTAATTTTAAAGAGGAAGATTGGTAATTTAAAGTCTGAAGGCACAACATCACTGAGTCAACTGAGTAAAGAGCCAAACCAACATCGTACAAAAATGAGTCAATTGAGTCTCTCTGATGTGCAATCTTGTATTTTAACTATTTTCAGGTTACAATTGTACCAGTGAGACAAGAATGTGCTCTAGTAGTCAGGAGAGCTATTGTATCCAGGGGTGCATCAGGCACAGCATCATCAGCTGGGCGAGGGAGGGGATTGTCCCACTCTGCTCTGCACTTGGGCGGCCTCACCTCGAGTGCTGGGGGCAGTTTTGGGTACCATAATGAAAGATATAAAGCTGTTAGAGAGCATCCCTCCCCTGAGGGGCACAGAAGTGGTAAAAAGTCTAGTGGGAAGCCATACAAAGAGCAGCTGAGGGAGCTGGAGTTGTTCAGCCTGGAGAAGAGGAGACTGAGGGGAGACCTCATTGGAGTTGGCAGCTTCCTCAAAAGGGGAAGAGGAGGGTAGGCACTGATCTCTTCTCTGTGGTGACCAGTGAGGAGGGGCCCAAGGGAACTGTATGAAGTTGTGTCAGGAGAGGTATAGGCTGGATATCAGGAAAACGTTCTTCAACCAGAGGATGGTTGGGCACTGGAACAGGCTCCCCATGGAAGAGGTCACAGCACCAAACCTGACAGAGTTCAAGAAGCATTTGAACAACGCTCAAGGCACATGGTGGGATTCCTGGGGCTGTCCTGTGTGGGGCCAGGAGTCGGACTTAGATGATCCTGATGGGTCCCTTCCCTGTCAGGATATTCTATAATTCTATGATTCTATGACTGGTAAAGCAATAATTTTATGTTTTAATATTGAACAGTCCCAAAATAAATTACCAGGATTACTAAGAAAATATTTTAAAAAATAAAAAATAGAAATCTCCAAATTAGGCAGCAATATTCCTCATTTTTCATTTCGATATTTCCATCCTCTTTCCATATGCTCAGGAAAATTTTTTGGACAGAACATATATCATAGAAAGAATTGGCTGGGCAATTATTGAAAACAAGCAGAAGTCAGTCAAAGGCTTGCCTTGTGTTAGGAAAAAACTCAAGAGTTCAGGAATATTGTGTTGAATCTTATTTTTTATGCGTGATTAATGTTGTTGTAGAGTTATAGAGTTTCTTCATTTTACAGTTTTTACAGAGAAATATCATAACTGACAAACCCTTAGAAGCTTTTGGAAACTACATCCAGCAGGTTTGTTGTAGTTTCTCTTAGCCATGACTGCAATATAATTCAGTATTATCTTGTTGACAAGGGTATGATTCATTTCACACATCACTGTTCATTAAAATAACGTGTACCTGTGCTCTGATTTTGTACTACTTCAAAGCTCAACTACCAACAAATTCACGGTCAGTTAGTTTGACTGGAGGAATAGCAGTTAGGAAACTACATAGGTTTCTCACCTTCCCATATTTTGTGTTTACATGAAATCAGAACCATATAAATCAATTACAATACAGTGAATTAGTTGTAGTTCCGCATTCCTTGCATTTAGTGGAAAAAGACATGTAATTTTCTTTCAACTCAGTCACAAAAAATAATATCTCAAATAATTAATTTCTTTGTATAGGCTGGTAAATGCTTAAGAAACTCAGAATTAAATCTAATGAGATTTCAAATTAGTGCATATTTCTCTGGGAACTGAAGTGAAGATCCTTTATTGTGTAAAGCCTATACTCACAAGACCGTCATGCTCATGTTGTTGCCTTTTTCCTAAACAGGTGTAACAGGTCCTAAACATCTTTTTACTGGTAAGAAAATATAAAAGACATTAAAATTGAGAAAAACACCAAATTTCTTATTCCTTATAGATATGTTCTTCTGAAATATTGACCAGAAAAATAATCTTGTTCGTCACACATCTTTCTTTTTGTCATTTGGTTGGCTTGTATGTTTCACACAGAATGAGTGCAATGTTTTTTTGTGTGCACAGGGGGAGTTAGCATTGATTTGTCTCATATTTCAGAGAAAGTTTACTTCTGCAATTGGGAATGGTTGCACATGCAAACAAATACTGTACTCAGGGGGGACCTTAGAGTCTAAGACATCTGCTGAGCAACAGCTACACATAAACACTGCAGGCTGGCAATGACAATTTGGGGATGACTGCACATGCTTTTGAGACCGGGAACTTTGGAAAATGTGACACAAAGGTTATTAGAGCCATCGCTTACATCCTCCCATACCTCCCCCATACCTCTGTTAAGTATGACTTGCTACAGGATTTGCTGAGGAAAACTAACAGTTGCAGAAAAGGAAGAGAAGAAACAAAATCAAAATCCTTAGATAGACAGAAATGGTTGTCTAACAGTATCATTGTCTCTTAAACAAATGTCTAGATAGTTTTTCTCTGATTGTCTCCAGAAGGAGAGTTCTTCAGCAATATTTCTCAATCATAGTCAATTCCTAGCACAAATTATTAACACATTCATTGTTTTGTTGCACTTATATATCTAACATATCAACAAAACCTGAAAAAGCTTTTAAAAAGACAGGTCTTTTAGGTTATGTCTAACTCGGAAGCAGAGAATGAGTAATAGCCATAAAATTTCTTCCTAAAAATAAGCTAAAAGCCTGAAGCAATAGTGTAACAAGAAATGTTCTCACAAGTAGCATGGGTTTCTGGGGGAGGAAGTAAAGATTTTTAAATATTTCAAGGTGATTCCTCAAGGGAGATACCTCATACTTCTGTAATCTCCAGGGCAAAGTACAAAAATGAACTTACAGGAGAAAAAAACCCCATTAAATTTAAAGGTTGGTTTGTCAGTGCCAAAAAAGCAGACGATAGGTGTTTATATACTTGGTCGAAAGAGACCTTTAATCTTGGATAGTGCATCTGGCAACTTACATATATAAATTTAAAGCTTAATTTAAACCTACCAGATTTGATTGTCCTGCTGGCTTCAGACATAAAAAGCTTAATTCTTCCATGCTCATAGAAGCTCCAAGCGAGGACATCCTGCTATCACCACTTCAGGTCCTGCCCTCTCACATAGATTACACTGAGAAAATCCAGCTTTGGCAATGTTCAGGATCTAAGAGGGATAAGATTTTCAGATAGCTTGAGTGACAGCATCTCCTGCAGTGCTACAGGGAAGTGGTGGGCTCCTGCAGAGAATCTCACAGGCTGCCGATGCTTTTTGTACTCCTGAGTGCCATTTCTCACACACCCAAATTGTAGCTGTCACTGCTACCTTGTCTGCTGCTCTTCACTTGGTACAGAGCTCCACATCTTTTACTTTGGCTCTGCCATGAAAAGTGATGGATAATCCCCTATCTCACATCCCCTGTGAGGAGGTTCCCTTGTGTCATTTGAGGAGAGATGACAACTGACACAGCTGTGTCATGAGGAGAAAGGGTAGTGAAAGGGGAACTTTGCTGAATGAACAGTCAAAGAGCAAAGCAACTTCTAGTCCCATGCAATACACTAGAAGAAATGTAGTATTTCTCTACTGAGAAAATGCCTGGTTTTAGCTCAAGAACAATTTATGAACAAAATTAAGGCAGAGCACTTGCAACCTTACAAATATGACTGCACATTCTTACAACAGTGGTGGAGAGAGAATGTAATTCCCAAAATCATCATTTCATAGAATCATAAAATAATAGAACAGCCTCAATTGTAAGGGACCTTAAAGATTATCTCGTTCCAACCCTCCTGCCATGGACGGGGACACCTTCGAATAGACCAGATTGTTCAGAACAGTTGGGCCTTGAACACTTCGAGGGAAGGGGCATCCACAGATTGTCTGAGCAAACTGTTCCAGTATTTCACCACTCTCACAGTAAAGAATTTCTTCCAAATATCTGATCTAAACCTACCCTCTGTCAGTTTGTCCTGTCATTCCAGGCACTTGTAAATAGTCTCTCTCCATCTTTCTTGTAGGCTCCCTTCAGGTATAGGAAGGCTGCAATTAGATCACCCCGAAGTCTTTTCTTCTCCAGGCTGAACAATCCAAATTCTCTCAGCCTTTCCTCATAGCAGAGGTGTTCCATTCCTTTAATCAACTTGATGGTCCTCTCTGGACTGGCTCCTACAGGTCCCTGTCCCTCCTGTGCTGGGACCCCAGAGCTGGATGCAGCACTGCAGGTGGGGTCTCAGCAGAGCGGGGCAGAGGGGCAGAATCCCCTCCCTGCCCTACTGCCCACGGGGCTTTGGATGCAGCCCAGCACACGGGGGGTTTCTGGGCTCCCAGGGCACACGGCCAAGGCATGTCCAGCCTCTCACCCACCTGCAGCCCCAAGTCTTTCTCCCAGGACTGCTCTGGGTCTGTTCATCCCCAGCCTGGATTGGTACCAGGGGTTACTGTGACCCAGGTGCAGCACCTTGGACTTGGTCTGTTAAACCTCATGAGATTCCCATAGGCCACTACTTGAGCTTGTCCATGCCCCTCTGGATCACCCCGTCTTCACACGTCACCCCATCACTCAGCTTGGTGTCATCTGCAAACTCCCTGAGGGTGCACTCAATGCCTTTGTCTGTGTCAATTAATGATGATATTAAATAACACTGGTCCCAAAACAGACACCTGAGGGACACCACAGGTCACTGATGTCTATCAGGACTCTGAGATATTGACTGCAACTCTTTGCATGGGACTGTCTAACCAATTTCGTATCCATCTAACAATCCACCAATTGAACCCGTGTCTCTGCAATTTAAGAGAAGGATACTGTCCGGGGCCGATTCAAAGGCTTTACAGAAGATCAGATACACGTGATCTGCAAGCTTTTCATTGTCCACTGATGTAGGCACTCCATCATAGCATGCCACTAGCATAGTCAGGCAGGATTTGACCTTGGTGAATCAAATTAGAACAGAAATCGTTAACTGCTAGGAAAAATAACCTCATTCATGTTATTTTGAAAATACTTATTATTAAAAAGAGGCTTATAAACTTTCCTAACTGCAAAAGGGCTTTCAAGATGGCTTACCCAAGTGTTTCAAACCACCTCCTTCTCCTTTTTACATCTCTATGCTTTGCTTAGTTCCTGCAAATGAGTCACCAGCATGTGTTTGTAGTGTTAAGGTGACAAGTGTCACCTGAGGTATGCTGTGTATGTAATACATTAACTTGCAGGAACAAGTTATCTGACCCAGAGACCTTGGGGCAGTAATGTGCATAACTAAGGCTGAGAGACAGCTAGCCCCCAACAACAAAAGAAAGTCTCTCACTTCCCATTTATATTAATTAGTGTTAAATGAACCACAATTCTGAATACTAAGTAAACAAATCTGAGCTTTGAAATTTCTTTTCACCCTTTTCTATTCTCATATTAGTCTTACAAGGAATATTCTGTGAGCCAATATTTCTTTTCTTGTTTTCCTTGCAAAGTAACATGATATATATTGTGGTAGTGCGGATAAATTAGTTCAATTATATGTTGGTATGTTCCAACATTTCCCCCATTAAGTTGACAATAAAGGTTTACCCCAGTTGCCTCCCTTTCTCCGCCCCAACCCCAAATAAAGTTAAAACCCTTCCCCTACTCCGTGTCCATCACCCAAGCCACGCCTGTTATTCCAGCACCTTCCCTGTCAATCCTTGAAACCCATACCCTGTTATATGTCAATCATTTTCAACCCTACCTCTATGTCTAGAAAGTTCTGTTATATTCGATACCCCATTTGTTGAAGTATATGTCAATTACCATCTGTTCACCCCTATTGGTTGTATGCAAATATTATCCCTCCTTTGTCTCCTCCCTGCTCTGTTCGGATTGGTTGTTACCCTTAGTCGCCACCCCCCAATAAAAGCTGTTGTTCTCAACTGAATCTGGCTCAGTCCGACCAGGCAGGGTTTGGGCCAATAAACCGTTGACCTCGGATCGTGGTCTGGGTTGAGTTCTTCCCTCAACCCTTCGCCTTGGTGCTTCGTGGACTGTGTTGTGGAGTGGATCTCTCGATCCCTCGCTGCGCAGTGACCCACCGGCTCGGGTCACTGAGTGGCTCTTCATCATACGGCGGCACCTGCGCAGAGCTAGCCGGGTGACCCCAGTGTGCTGAGGGCAGCGCAGCACCGCAGCAATATATTTTGATGAAAACATATTTTTTCATAAGAATGATGGGACTGCTCAGAAAAAAATTGCTGCTATACTCAGCAGGTACCTCAAGAGTAAAAATGAAAGTCTACATGTAGAGCAGAGGCATTGTCAGGCTGAGGATGTCTGTAAGATACTGAATATGATGGCAACAACAAGTCTTGAGGTTGTCTAGTAACACCTAGTGACAGAGATAAGCTTCAGGACATTACTGATAACATGTTTAGCTGCTTTTTGTATCTCAGTTTACAAAATCCTTAATCAAATATTCTCTCTGAGAGAATAAACTAGACCTACCATTTCTTTTTAAAGTCATTTAATTATCCTTGTCCCAAAGTTATTTGAGAATTTTAGAGATGCTGTTCCTACAAGAGCAATGGATGATGAATTATAATGGCTATAAACAAAAATAGGATTCAGAACTGCAGTGTGTGCTTTCCACCAAGCTGCAGGAGCTGGTTTAGAGAGACAGCTACCACAACACTGGAAAGAAATCTCCTTTGGCAGGCACAACCGTTTTGGCAAACATCACAAGAGGTGTGAAGACAGTTCGTTACTCAGAATATTCAGGCAAATTATAGAAATCGACTTAAAATGTTGAGCAAATTTGGATTCTTTATTCTTCAAAAGAGGATGATGAGGCAAACACAGCCCAAACACTTTAAAAACTAGTGAAAAAAGGAAAAGAATAATCTATTTATCCAAGCCTGAGGATGATAGGACAAAAAGTTCTGGCTGCAAAACTATCAAGAGAGGTTTAAGTTGAACGTGACTTTGAAAGGAAAAGTTTCAAACTGCTGATACCAAATGCATCCATTACAAGCGCAAGGCAGACTCTTCATTGCTGGGAGACTGTAGAAACAGGTTGAATGACAAAGCTGCAGGTCATGCTGCCATGCAAGTATTCATGGCATCACTGAACCATTAAGGTTGGAAAAGATCTCCAAGGTCATTAAGCCCAACCACTGACTGATCACCTCCTTGTCAACTAGACCATGGCACTGAGTGCCACATCCAGCGGTTTCTTGAACATCTCCAGGGATGGTCACTCCACCACCTCCCTGGGCAGCCCATTCCAATGCTTGACAACCCTTTCTGGGAAGAAATATTGCATAATCATAGAATTTTATGGGCATTTGGTTTGCACATGCAATATCATTTTAATAATTCTTTGCATTGTGAGTTGTACTTTCCTTTTTTTTCCTACAAAGTGCAACTTTTACAGAAAAAAGTTCCTCGAACTGCAATACTATTATATTACGTTTTTATTTGATGACAACTAGATGATGTCAGTTAATGATGATCATTGTAAAAGTTAATAGATAGAGCATATTTGACTGCTCTCCCAAACTCAAAGAGCTTATGACCTAATAAGAAACGTCAAAGTTTACAATCAAAACACAGAAATATAAAAAGGAAATAGGAAGTAAATTGAAATTAAATTCATCTGTGGTACTTCCACAGAATGGCAATTAATATGGTCAATAGTGCTGATCTGGCTTTAAAATACCTTTTTTTTTCTTCCTTCATATTGATCATGAGCTTTTATGCACTTGAAAATAGTAGAGGTTTAACAATGAACTTCAGTGAGCATGTTTCTTACTGTGTTCCGGACTAAGACCTTAATATCAGTTTTAAGATATATGCCTTAATTCTGCCAATGTTTCTTTATGTGTTACCATTTTCATCAGTGAAGTAATAATGTTAGCACCAGAAGTCTTCATCTAAAAACATCCTTCTTAAAAAACAACAATGTAAACCGCTGAAGCTTCAAGGACTTTGTTTTGCCAAAAAATAATTACAATGTACTGTTTCTAAGCAGATATAAAATTGTGTTTAAAGGATAAAATCTGCAAATATCATAGTGCCTCAAAATGTATGCAGCATAAAATGTTCGATATCACTGCTACAATGATACAGCAGTAAAAATGCAGTCATACTTTTCTCCATGTTTTCCACACAATTTACATCATTTTTAATGCTTCCTCAAACTCTAAGGGAAAAGAATTTAGCCCATGTCATCTCATATCCCCTCTTTTGGCCACTGTGAGTCAGGTGAGATACAGAAATAATATAAAAACCAGCAAAAGTACTTGTGTGATTGTACCCCATTCCAATGCTTTTGGCTTTAAAATACCCATTTTTCTGAGTCATTTTAATGACTCACCTCCATCATGCTAAGAATCCATGTGACTGTCAGCAGAAACATAGCTAAATTAGACCAAGCTTGTCTCCAAGAGTGGGCAGAGGGAACAAATTCTTGATTATCAGTCTTTGCAGGAATTCAATCCCAGCTGTGACTACAGGGAGGTGTACAGCAGAAGGGTAATGAAGAAGATATGGATTCAAACACTCTCTTGAGCATGGGAGGCGAGGTAGAAGGCTGCATATCTGTAATACTGTTGGTAAATATATTTTCAATTTTGCTAGAATATTCTGCACCACTTCTGCCCAATTGTATTTATAAATTTTTTATTTCTTACATCTGATATGTCAAGACATTGAAATTTCTATATATTTAATAAAACTGTATATATCCTATACAGAAGAAATCTGTCACAACTTAGGCTTTTCTGGTGACTAATGAGCCAAGGCATTTATTGTAGGAAAGAACGCAACACTATTTTAAAGATTAGAAGTGACCATCATGTCTATACAAATTCTTCCAGTTGTTTCTTATCTTCATGGTTAATAACGTATGTCCTTTTCCTAGTCTTAGTTTATATAGGTTTGAATTTTAGCCACTGAACTTCTTTGTGCTTCTTTAATCTAGTTAATTCAAGCGTCCTGTTCCATTAGAAATCTTCTAAATTACTGATGAGTCTACTAAAATGTCTTTTTAACCTTCGTCTGGATAAACTAGCAGAACAGTAAATGTTAAGAACACACGTAGGTTGGCCAGATGGCTTAAGGGAGATATAACTCCACCTTCATGTCTCTCATTAGCTCTACTCTGTATAATGTAAATTTTCTAATCAGATGAAGTGGTCCAGAATTGCATAGCTCTCCCATACAGACATTATCTAAATGCCTGCAGCTCAGAATAATTTAATGTATCTAATGCATTTCATCTGAAATGCTGTATAATTTTAATAGTTCTTTTCATTACCTCTGAAGCTCTGTTGTCTTCAAAAGATTTTTAAATTAAACCAACTTAAAAACAAGATTATCTCATTTAGTATCATTTCATCCATAGTGGTGTCTGGAAATCAACTTCACCCTTGATTGATGACCAGTAGGCTACCACAGGAAGTCAAAGTAAAATCAGCAGTGCAATTACAATAGAGTTGGGTTCTTTCAACTGTAGGCTGTAATTCTGGGATATGCTCCATTATGCTTTTGACAGTTTGATATCCAAGTTCCTGTATGATCATTTCTTAAAACACAAGCTTTCCTCATTTCATGTTTTTACTGACTGATTCAACAGTTCTCCAGAAGGAGAATGCCATGTTAGTAGACAATATGAAGTAACAAATAACTGCTGAACTGAGATAAGGATGTGAATCTAATCCTTAGGAAAGAGTGATTTGCCTTTTTTTCAGTCTCCATGGTCAGTTTTCTTGGTTCTATGGGAGGTGCAAATTTTCTGAGAAACAAAGAGGGTTTATGTACCCAGAACCACCTGGAAATTGCAATCCTGATGAACCCAAGTGCACAAGTAGCTAATTTTGGGGTTGAAACATATCTGAGCTGTGAAAAAGCAGATTGCATTCAAAGTGCTGGGCGCAGAGAGGGGTGGAATGGTTAAAAAATCATGCAGGTACTGTTAATGGTCTGTAAATGCAAAGGTCCTTGTACCAGTTTGAAAGCAAACCAGTGAGAGACTCAAAATCAGAACTATAATTTGATAGGAAAATTAAAAATAAATGCAATAGTACAAAAAACTGGACAGAGTCAGGATACAACCTGGCACCCTGTGGGGCAGGGTGGTGGTAGCAGTCCAATTAAGTGGTGGCTGCAGCCCTCTTGAGGTGATAGATATGATTCTGTTGAAGCGGTGATCCTGTAGAAGGGTCTGGTCTTCCTCTGAAGGTCCAGTGGTGGTTATGTAGCTCTTGTCCTTTGGGAATCC
>WEIT01022932.1:0-12805 GCA_013389985.1 Dryoscopus gambensis | reverse complement strand
GAAAGTTAAATCCCTCTTTTCAATTAGAAATATATTCTGTTTTTCTTATGTATTTTCTTAGGTTTGTTTGGTTTTACTCCATAATCCCTTCTAAGATATATTTTGTTAGAGAGGAGGACATAGAAGGACAGTTATTATTCATTATTTTATGATTAATAACAGGAATTTATTGGAGGGAAAAAACCCAACAACAACAACAACAAGAGGTAGAACAATGATTGCTGCTTCCTAACCACAAGTTAGCTGGTCTGTACTGGACTTTTAAGAAGATTTGTCAACAAATACTGCATCATGAATTATTCATTTTATCAGCTCTATTAATTCCATTACAACGGTAACACATCCCTAGGGACTGAGACTCAATTCTCCTTCTGTCTACTGGCATCACAAGGAAATCTAAAGGAGAGACTGAAAATGGCCCTACCATTTATCACATTTTGTTTGGCACGTTCAGAAGAGCACATTATTTATACATGAAGATTAAATATGCATTTATTTGTCACAAGCAAGGATAAAATGATTAATATGACTTCTGAAAACCAAAAAGAGTTTACAAGGGAAACAACCAATCCAGAATTGTAAAGTCACAATTAACTTTTCAGTTATACAACAAAATGATAGTATAATGGGTAATTTTACTGCATAACTGAAGAGGTGGTGGTTTTGCATTACAGAGCCTCTTCAGATCAAACTGTGATAATGCATTAAGATGTTACATCAGATAAAAAGCCTCAAGAAATACAACCACATCTTACATTAGTAATTACTTTTTTTTCTTTATCAAAGTGTATTTTAAAAATATTTGTATTCAACTGCAGTTTGCAAGGCAGGGAGACACCTATGTCAGCATCTGAAAAAAAGTTAGTGATATCATAATGAGCAAGGATGAGTCACTTGTACAAATAATTCTAAAGGAAGTCACTG
Organism: Dryoscopus gambensis; assembly: GCA_013389985.1. Taxonomy (NCBI): domain Eukaryota; kingdom Metazoa; phylum Chordata; class Aves; order Passeriformes; family Malaconotidae; genus Dryoscopus; species Dryoscopus gambensis. Next base: position 11,881 of record WEIT01022932.1, on the reverse strand, counting down.
CTTACTAAAACACCTGTGGAGATCTCTTTTCAAGGCACCATGGAAAAGAGAAGTGAAGTGGATGAGGCTGGAAGTGAGAGGTATCAGTTTAGGTAGGGATATTTTCTAGATTTGAAAGAGCATATTCTATAATTCAGCTGTATTTCTCTTGAGTTATCAAGAAAAACAGGCCTATAAAGAAAACTTTTGGAGAGTGGAGGCATCAGCAGAGGACTGACCATAAGGGAAGAGTGATGATGTGGTGAGGGCTGCATGGGAGTGTCCTCCACTGCAGATTTCGTGCTTAGATCACTGCAGACTACTTCATTGCTCCTGCATGGAGCACCATGGGTGAATAAAGTGCTCCTGGTGCCAATTCCATACCACTCTGGGCAGATGTACCAGGTTAAGAAACACAAATCACTGATAATTAAGTATATTTAGTTGACTGGCACTATTTCTTTCTCCACACAAAACAAGTCTCCTATCACCAGATAAAGCTAGAGCTCAGACTGTGGGTATGAGTCAGAATAGTAACAGCCTGATTTAAAAAGCATTTTAAAAACCCCATTACATTTCATTTGTTTCCTTTAAGCCCAGTTTTAAGTTTAGCACAGGAACACAGGTTTAAGGGTATAAATTTAACACACTGATTTAAGCACAAACAGGTTTCAGAAAAAAAGCATTTTACAGGGTGTGGGTGCCCAGAGGCTCTCAGGGGCTGTTTTGTGACCTCTTGTAGCCTTCCCTTTTCTCAATCCACAAATCCTGGAACACTGTGGGCAAGGAACTGTTATTTCAACACTGGGGATCTACCACACGTGCCCAAAAAATTAGATGCTGAAATAGAATTACCAAAGTTCACTACTTCAGGACAGTTGTGAGTAGCTGGCGATGTTAAAAACCCAAATTTGGAGCTCAAACACCTAGACTTTAAATGTTACCTAAGGCACTGGAGAATAATGTCAGCCACACAAAATGTAGCAATGACGGGCTTCCCTCATTTATGTGAAGAAAGGATTTGCAGTAGTACTTTAATTTGTCCTTCTAAACAGAAGAACTCCTGAAATGCAAATATCTTGATCTTTGGGCAGTATTCTTCTAAGAGGAAATCTCTCAAAACATCCCCAAAGTTCCATTGGCAATCTGAGCCACAAGTATCTTCTGCAAATTTGGCACAATTCCTTCTGGAGATATTGACCAGAGTAAGTCAATGTTATCAAGTCCTCCCAGCATAGCTGCACTCCTGTGTCTGTGACATAAAGAGAGGAGAGAAAATTGAAATGAAGACTTCAGTGGGCTATTGTTGTGCTATGCAGAACACTACTTCTGCAGAAAAAATCTCTCTTGCCTCTTAGGTCCTCATGTATTTCTACCCTCAGTTAGATGAGCTGCATAATTCAAAAATACAGCTGCACATACACTCAGTTTTTAAAACTGCTAAGAAGTATAAGTGTAAAGAGCCCAGAACCATAGTCATAAAATCCAAAGAAAATGAAGCGTTTCCTAGACCTAGTTACTTGTCTAAATATAATTCATTCGGTATAGTTCATCAACTACATCTACTTGTTCACATTATGAAGGTCAAACACAAAAATGGATTTGAACTCTAGGCATTTATATATTACTAGCTACCAATCCCATATATCAATGGCTCGTATAGTGAACAAAAATAAACACTTCACTAACTTGATAGTCTGTGGAACAGACAGTCTGGAAAAGATGTAAATAATTAGTGACACATCATATATGAGAGACCTGGAAGAAGGTCAAGAAATCATACCATGAGAAAGACTCAGGCATACATTTAACACAAGAGCTCTCTCTAGGTTATCATCATTGCATTATTTTATTAGTGTTGTTAAGCAGAGAAGTAATATGACTTGATAAAGGAAAGCAGAGGAGCATATTTTCTTTTCACTGCCTGAGCATTCATTTCAAAGTCTTAAATGCAGAAAGCCAAGGGGTTTTTTTTGTTCAGGTTTTCTTTCACAGTCTTCAAACATCAGACTGCTTAGTATAGAATCACTGTGCAGTGGGACAGAGATCAAATATTTTAGGGTAGCCCTGAGAGATGACCCTTGCCATCTTTTGTAATGGCAATTTGGTAGAATAGTCAATAGAACATTTATTTTTAATAGTACTACTAGGTTCTGAAATTATGCTCAGCAGGTTGGATTATCCTGGAGAGATTTCAAACAAAATATTGCAAATTGCGCAATAAAGTATGTTACTGTAATCCCTGTGTTAAGGACAGACAGTCTTTTCAGATAATCTAAGAACCATTGCAGACCTTCTGTCAGCTAAATATACAAGGCAACCTGAGCCTGTTTTGCAGGTTTAGCAAAATTTGGCTTGGAGGACATCAGCAAACGTAGCAGACACAACTTAAGATTTAGCAAAATGTGCTTGTGGTCCAAAAATAACTGAGGTAAAGGCTCATTCAGTAAGTTATGACCTTGACTCTGTTGATATTTTTGTACATACGTAACTCATGCATATGGATAATCCTCCAGACCCCAACAGCATTATTTATAAAGTCAGCAAGTACTGGAATAAAGAGTTCAGTCCTACTTTTAGAAGTAATGGTTGTCGATTATATTATGATGCTCACTTTTTATTAAAACTCTTAGAGATATATCTGATTAAATATAAGCAAAAGAAACCTACTAAGACTTTGATTTCCCCTATCAAAATATTATTACTTGCATATAACATGCATCAAAGTACGTGATGCAGGAGATACAAGTCCTTCGAAATAATCATGTGAAGTTATAAGAGTAAAAATATCAGTTTGTAGTAATGAGGTAGAAAAAACATCTATCATTCTAAGACAATCATGGATTGGGTTTGAAATCCTTGTAAAATATATGGTATTGACTACTGGTTTTGACTACCAGTTATTAGATATTTCATCACCAAGTTCAGTTGCCAGACTGTCTTTTTCATGATATTGCACAATTAATGGCTGATGTCATAACTGGTGATGCTGCAGTATAAGATGGACAGAAGTGCAGCATCTTATGGGCAGCACTTCCCAGCAGCTTTCGGACAAAACTAATTCTGTAAACACCAGCTATGTGTGTTGAACTTTCACCAAGAGAAGCCATGCTGTTTTCATGATGAGCAACTAAAGAATTTCAGTTTCCAGCAGGTCAAAGCTGGGACTATCAATTTTACAGGCAGCTTGGGAGACATTTTTTATTAGTCCAGGTTCACTGATATGACCATAACATTTTAAGAATTTAAGTTACTGTCAGGATTTCTAAAGTTTCATACTTATAGGCACAAATATCAAAATGCAGTAGTTGGGGAACACGTAGAAATGTCTGGTTTAGGGCATCACTGTAAAATATTTACTTATTAATCACATTCTTGTTTTAAGAGCAGTTTCACAATATCTGCACTTGAGAGAGTCTTTTAGGGTGCCTTTATAGTCAGTAGGAGAAAAGACCCTACCTCACTAAAAAAGGGACCTTTTCACCATCTTGTTATAAACATTAAAAAGGATTCAGTTCAATGCAAAATATGTTAACTAATAAAGTGTTTGAGTATGTCTAAGCAATATGCAGGTTTGGCTGCTGCCCCAGAGGAGGACTATGTATTTCATGGAACTACAAGAGAGACGGACAGCAGGCGGAAAGGAGACACGACATCAAAGCACAGACCCAGTAGCCGCCTAAGGAGGGAGAACTACATGTCCCATGGAGCCTTGGAAAGGATGAGCAAACAGGAAGCGGATACTTGGGACCAAGACTTTTGGGAGATTGGACTGGGGTATAAAAAGGGGACCTCGTGGCAAGGGGGCGGGCTTTTTGGGTGGTGTGTTGGAGTGAGAGGGGTGAGCTTTGTATGGTCGAGGGCTGTTGTTGGAGCATTTTTTTTCTCTGTTTTGTCGAGCGGGATGGTGGACTGCTCACCATCCCCTGTTCCCAGCTGTGGATTAATAAACGCGGATTAATTTTTGCTGATATGCGGACTTGTTTATAACAATCTGCTCCTGTGCCTCAGCGGAAAACCCCGGGATCCCAAGCCTGCCTTTCCTGCCCCGCTGGAAGCCAGGGCGCGGCTGCCCTGCCCCCCTTCCCCCGCCATTCTTTTGCTGCTGCTCTGAGGCTTCGCTACACTGTAGCGCTGCACCCCCTGCCTGCCCAGGTGTCCCGGGGCTCCTGCTGCAGCTCCAGAGTTCGATACCTCTCATCTAACACCCGGGATTTTGTGTTCGTGCCTGCTGTTCCAGCCTGCTGTTCCTGGGGGTCCTGCGGAAGCCCCAGGACCGGCTGCCCAGGGGGTCTGTGAAGCCTTTCTCCCATCCCTTCCCGGCTTGGGTACACCCGCCATTGCCGCGTGCTCCCCGAGCTCGCTCCGGAGCGCCCCCTGCAGCCGCGGGGGAATCATCGCACCCGCCCTGCTCACCAGGAGCTGCCAGCGCCCCTGCGGCTGTGACCGGAACTGCACCGAGGGGGAAGTGCCTGAGGCCGAGAAGGTGTCACTGGGTTCTGGTTCTGTTGGGTGTTACTGCCACAGTTATTGTTGTTTGTTTGCCTTGTTATACATATATATATATCTTAGTAAAGAACTGTTATTCCTATTCCTCATATCTTTGCCTGAAAGCCCCTTAATTGGAGGGAAGGGGGTTACATTTTCCATTCCAAAGGGAGGCTCCTGCCTTCCTTAGTAGACACCCGTCTTTCAAACCAAGACAATCTTAATATACAAATGTAGAACAATAAACTTAACTGTAGCCAGCAGTGACTCGGAAAATTAAGTCAGGAGAAAATGACAGTATGACCGATTTCCCAGCTGAAAATTGTGGTCACTGTAGTGACTTGCCTACCCACATAACATCAAAGTTTTTATTTATGGCCTTCCATCGATTTCCTGAGAGACCCTACTTTGAAGACTACTTTTTGAAATGACACAGCATTTAACTCTAGTATTTGCTGACACCAAGATGTCATTCTCAGAAATAACACCTCTTTAAGGTGCCGTAGTGAGGCAGTGACAGGGAATTCCTCCAGTTTCTAAGGGTTAATACCCACGGGTTGAGAGAATGGTTAGCACACAGGCAGCAGCTTTAAATCGTCTTAACACTGACCTACGGCAGTTTTAGCAGAGTAATGAGTTACAAATAACACTTGTACACATACACCTTTAATTCAGAGTTCAAGAACTACATGAAATGAGTTTTGTGACCTCGATCCAATTGCCAGAAGCCAAGAGTCCAGATCAATGAAACCATGGCCTCAGGGGAGAGTAATTAGCACCCTGGCAGAAAGTGCCATCACATCTGCCAGGCACTGAATGGTCAAAAAGCTACATCTCTTCTGTCTCTTCAGAAACATATCATGGGATGAGAATTTTTAACTGCTGTTCCTCATGTTGAACCTAGGGTTTAGACTAAGCAGAAGAATGAAGTCTTCAGAAATATATGTCAAGCTTTTTTCTTGGAAATTAGATCTTTACAAGTAATTAAGTATATCTCATACTTAGTCCGATTTTAAATGGAGTTAGTACCACAATAAGCAGAATAGTATATTTTTACTTCTGATTTCCCACATCACTCTCAGAAGGAAAGACCTGCTTCTTACTACATTCATTTTCATTTTGAATTTCTTAATACAAACTAATCATCGTCTATCTTTCACCATTCTGCGCAATTTATCTGTTGACTGTCCAAACAAATACACTGAATGATGGCATTTAATGGGACCTTTTCCCACACCATTTTCTTATGAAATCATAAAAATTTCCTGGACTGCATTAACAATAGCAAGAGCCTTTTCAAGTACACGTTTGATAATATTGAACAATTCAAGTATTGCATTAGCAAATAACATTTTATCCATAAACCATATTATTTGCTCTATCCCTTCTATTCATCACTCATTAGATCACATTGAGCTGCTGTGTCCAGTTTGGACCACCAAGTACAACGAAAACATCTAGAAGATGGAGAAAGGTAAGAGGATATATGTCAAACCAATTAATTCTTGAGTACTTGCCATGTATGGAGAGGCTAAGGGAGCTGGACTTCTTCATCCTGGAGAAGAGATGGCTGCAGGGAAGGAGCTGGGACAAAAAAACCCAGGTATCAATTGAAACAAGATGCTTAAGGTAGGTAGAATAAATGTTTTTTTTTTCTCTCAAGGAGAGTCAAGCATGGGAGTTAACTGTTTTAAACCTCATTCCTGGAGGTTTTCAAGACCTGCTTGGAGAAAGCCCTCAGCAGCCTGGTCTGACCCCAGAGCTGGCCCTGCTGGTTTGGGCAGAAGGTGTGACTACAGACCTCCCAAAGTCCCTTCCCCACTGAGTGACTCTGTCACGCTACAGCTGTAATGTAGAGATGACTAGGACATTAAATTCAAAAGTACAGCACTACAGTGCAAATTAGTCCACTGACATTAGCTAATGTGAAGAGCTAATGTCAGTGGAGTCAAGCTGATGCAGTCGCTGTGTTGTACTGGTACTGCTGTAGCACCATTTCTCTCTATTCGGAAGAGGATTCCTAACCCTGTGAACAAGCAATGCTGAGAGAGAAACAAATCCCATGCATTGTCTGCTTCCTGACTTTCCATCCTCTAATCACATCTTGTTTTACTAGGATAAACTTCTGGTATGAAAAAATGAGTGATGCAGAAAAAAAGGACTAGTCTTTGTGGTTCATTCTACATTTCAGTGTTTCTGCAGGATCTATGTGTTTCCTCTGTTAAAACCAAAACCTCATTATGAGTGAAAGCAAATTGCTCATCTTTCTAGAGCTATGAGTATAGTAGCACAGTCAATGCTGTGGCGCTCTAATAGTCCAAATCATGCAAGTAAAAGGGAAAGGCCTTATTAATAAAACATCAAAATTGTTATCTGAGTGTTTCTAGTATCTGCCGCTTTCCTCTGGAGTTATGCCTGCCCTTTCCAGTTCCAGTGTGTTCAGTTTCACACGTTCTAGTGTGTTCCAAGGTTGACAGTTTAAGTCTTCTTGAAGACTGAGGATGTTTAGGATGAGTTATGAGTATCCTGAGGTCTTCACTGAGAGGAGTGTGGTGTTGATGGTAAGATATTTTTCCTCCTTAGTGCTGGGGCTTCCTTTTAATACATTGTCCTCTCCCCACCTGCTCCTTTTCCCCTGCTTCCAGGGAAGAGGTGAAAGCTGCCCCACAGCTTCTCTGCACCCCCAGAGGGTGTTTGTCCATCCAGCACTGCCACCCCTTCCCCAGTGGCATTCCCAGAGCTGGAGCTAGGACAAGCTGGGCAAGGGGACCCCAGGTCAGCCCCTCTCAGGGCAAGGACAGCCCCTGGGATCCAACACTGCCTCATTCCTGCCCCCAGTATAAACCAGAGCTCACCTGCAGTCTCTGCAGAAGATAGCATGGATTATAGCCCCTGACTGGTTTGTATCTGCTAGTAAATAAAGCACCTGAAGAAAACTGCTTAAAATTTTGGAACAAAAAGGAACATTTTCTCTCTCTTCAGATGTGATGCCTTGAACTCTATTCACCTGTCAATAAAAAGAGGAGACTTTGATGACATTCATGGGGAAGATATAAGAGACAATGAGCACTCTATCAGGTGAAGTTTCTAATAATCACCTGTTTTAATTATGTGGAAAGGGAAAACAGATATTTGAAGTAACATGGTGCACACTGACAATTTTTAGGACATTATGAGACAGACTTCAGAACCTTCCCCTGATGAAGAGATGAATAAGGTGAAGAATATTATTAGGATCTCTTCAGAAAATAGATTATGTGGGAACTGATGTTGAGAATGTACTCATGTGAAAATTTTTCAAAGCTGTGTGTATCAGGGAGGTGCAAAGATGAAAATATTTCTGGCTGTAGACCATGGATCTTATTGTATAGTGACCATGAATCTGACCTGCCAGAAGACTTTCTTCTGCTAGAGGCTATTAAAACTCCATGACAGATTAGTCATGAACTATGGGAGAAGAGGTGAGGATCATGCCCATGCTGATAAATTAGGTGTGGGTTTGTGATCTAGACTGTGTCCTCTGTGGATGATTGAATACAGAATCAAAGAAGAGATGAAAGTGAGTATTTTATCCCCTGAGCCATCCTTTTTCTCAATTTCTTTTTTATTTTATTTTCCCAGTATTTTTTTTCATCTTCTGTTGTTTTGCAAAATTCATGCATGTTTGAACATTTTGAACTATGCTGTATTAATTAAATTTCAACTTCTGGAGTATTAACTAACCAAGCACCTTTTGTGAGTCTTAACTGAAGGCTTACTTGATTTTCAGCAGTAGGTTTTTATCTAATTGCATTTATTTAAAAATATGTGAGAAGCAAACTTGCAGAATAAAACATAGAAGAATGCCTTTAAAGTTAAAACTTGAGATCGTTCAATGCAGTACTTTTTTTTTTAATTAATGAGTAGGAATCTTGTCAAGAGTCAGGCCAGAAAAGCATTGCTTTTCATTATTATCATTTATGAAATCAGTTCTAATAATGGATGAATGCTTTTCAGACAAAAGAAAAAAGAAAAAAAGATGAAAAAAAAGAAAGGTGGTATTAAACCAACCAAATTTTAAGGGAAAATACCTTTGATATATGTGAGGATGATATGAGTTAAATGAAAGTAAAGATGATTGGTGCATAAGTTTAGAAACATTTTGAATGAATTTGAAAAAGAACAATTTAGACATACTTTCCTTAATATTATAATGTTTGTTATATTGATTAACTAAGTATTGTATTTATTTGGAAAGCTTTTAAAATGTGTGTCTTTGACCGTAGACATTAATGAGCTCATTACAGATAACACAGCTACTCTTGGACCTCTGTCTAAGCAGGTTAAATGGTGTGACCATTTGTTGCCACCAAACCCTCTGAGCTGCTGTCTAGAGAATGATCTTACCCATTTCCTTTATTAACTCACACGGTAAAAGAAGTGCCTTTATTTGCAACTGAATAGGGAGCAGCCGAACAGAAGAAAAGACACTGAGCTTCCACGTTTTCATTCATAGATCAGAAATGATTTGTTCAAGCTTCCCCCTAGATTTTCTCAAGTCATGTCCACAGTGACCCAGCCTTCCCCCCACCGGGTAAGCTTGAATGAGGAGCAGAGTAGCATTCACAGGCTGCTGTTGCCTTTAACCTTTCTTTATCAAGACTTCAAGCACTGCACAGTTTCAGTCCTCTCTGGTTCCTTGTGTTATAACAGATTGAGCCTCAACAAAGAATCAAGGGTAAGAGTTCAGTTTTAAATTTTGTCATGGTTTTCTAGATGAATTTAAGCAGGTCACTCTTCATTCTGTTTCCATTGTCCCATCTTAAAAGAGGAAGAAAAAATAGATTTCCCACTTTATAAAGTCCTTTAATATGTATAAATCATAAGTCTCTATAAATCCTAGGTATTACTACTGTCTCCTTTATTCTACTGAAAAGTGACTGAGCAAAACACTTGATTCAAGACACAATTAACATCTATAATCTATCTTAGTTTGTATTCAAAACTGGGGAACGTTTGTGGTTTTGTTTTGTTTGTTTTTTTAATAAAATGAAAGGAAATAAAAAGCTATTGGTTATGTGTCAGGGTGTGGTGTTTCCCAAGCTAGCTGAAGTGTTTGTCACTGAAGTGTTTCAGTGTGACTCCACTCTGAAACTGCCTTTCTTTTGATTTACTTGAACAACTGACATCCACAGATATCCACAGGTCATCCATGTTGTCTTTAACAAAGCGGGTATATTTACAAAAGATTTATGCTAAATACTTAGAATGTCATAGGATTTCCTCTAAGTCATTCTAAGAGGTTTATTAGCTGTTTAAAGATTGACAATGACACGATAAACTTAAAAGCTAAGAAGTGTCTTGTTTTATTGGGTTTGAGCTTGCAAACTATTATTTTTTCCTGCAGTTTACGGACTTTAAAGAACTGTTCATGAATTTTCATTTAAACATTTAACACACAACCCCTTTAATTTTAAATGGTTCAACTGATAGTTAAAATTTGTTTCTTAATTCAGATGCACCAAAATTACCTTGCACATAATCTGCTGAAGGCTATTGGTAACCTTCCATCAATGCAGAAGTCAGGTTTAAATTATGTCGATATTTTATCCTTTAAAAACCAAATATATAAAATAACTCTTCCTGTTCTGAATTTGTGCTGTAGTGAATTTGTAGTCAGGAAAAAAAAATACACAAAAGTATTTTCTTTGCCATTCATTTATTGTAAGGGATTCTATTCAATTAACATATCAATCTACCCATGTAATACTAAGATTTATTTTCATTCACCTGATGTTTTGAAATGAGATACATTGGAGCCAAACTAATTTCATTATTTTACCAAACTGATTGACTTCAATAATTCTTTCTTAGAAAAAAGACACTGAAATTTCCAATTATATTTAATATATAAATAATGATTGAATTTTCCTGTAATAAACAACATAATGTTTGATAGAAATTAAATAACTATTAAATTTTTTCTAACATTTTCTTTAGAATAAGCTAGACCTCCCAAGCATTTAGAAAATTTTCATTTAGGGTGGCTGTAACTTTTTAATTAGCCTTTTAAACAGATTGATAGATATATTGCTTTTTCTTTTATTTCTTCAAAATCTTTATTTAGCAATTCTTTGCATGCTGCAGCTCATCAACTACAGTTAATGGGTTTGAATATTAATTACACAAAACCACCTATACATGTAATGCATATATATATGTATAAATTTGATATACTTTAAATCCAATTGTCTCTTCTCATAAACAATTCTTTGGCACTTTGCAGCATATAATGCCATGAGATAAAGTGTTTAAGAAAGCATCAGAGTGTGTTCTGAGGAGATAAGTCACATAGTTCAGAAGTTTTCCAAACCTGACAGTACACAAGAAGAAGCTAGTAAAGGTAGCAAAGAGTTGGGTAATTACTAATTAATCAAAATGATAATATGAAAGGAAAAGAAGCATACCTTGATTAATAAACTTTTCATCTCTCCTCCAGCTGCTAGAAGTACAGGAAACAACAGACTAAATGCATCACCACGGTGAATACACAGCTAAAGGACTCTGACATAATTCGACTGCATAATTTGCTTAGCTTGTAACTTTACTTTGCAAGTAATTGAGTTTAAAAAAATCCATCTAGCTACCTGGTTCGGCCTGGTATTTACAGTTCTATAAGCACATGTATTATTACCACATTCCTAATATTTGCTTTAAAACATAAATATATATATATTCTTTAAAAACAATTTAAAACTGTTTGGGAAAAAAATAAAAAGTATCTTATTATGGCTTTTTAGTCCTGAAAATTCACTTAAGAAGCATGAGAATGTGTTAGAACTTCCATTTTCTTCTATGTATTGTGAAATTAAAACAAATCCTTTATTAGCTCAGAAAGAAAACCATTTTCATGTCAAAGACAGCAAGTGGAACATTTTAGGGATCTTTTTGAAAGATCTCTTTCCTATTTGAAAATCAAGCTTTGAAAGCTGTCAAAAAGCAACTAAACTCATTAAAGGTTTGAATATTTCTGTTAAGAGCAAACACAAATAGATATTACTTTCACCATAACTGCTATTATTGTTGATCTTCCTCTCAAAACCCATTCTTGATGACTGATGCATTCATTTAGCTTTTCTTGTATTTTTTTTCCATAACTGACCTCCAATCTTGCAATATCCATTAAAAGGGCAGGTTTCCACATGGAAATTTCATCAAATTTGGTGAGACATTTGAGTCTTGCTGAACTAAGAGCACTACAGAACAGAGAGCTTAGATTCTATTAGTTAAAAACACCAAGAAAATTAAATGCTCCTTTAAGAACCATGGCTTTGTTTTGGCTTGGGATTTTGTACTTAATCTAACAATTGTTTAAAGTGACCTCATAACTTTGGTGCAGAAATAGAAACTTGAGCTTCTCACTTCAAAGCTCAGA
>WEIT01022930.1:0-24050 GCA_013389985.1 Dryoscopus gambensis | reverse complement strand
AAAAAAAAAAAACCAAAACCAAAAAACACACAAAGACAAAAATTGCAAGCAAAGTCTGCCCCAGAATTTACCTACTAGTGCAGGCTCATTCCATGTAGCTTGCTCTTGATCAGAATTATAGATGTGTGACACAGCTAAAAAATAATTGATTCATGATTTTATGTTAAATTAAGGCAAATCAGACTCTGAGGGTGTTAGGGAGACACTAATTATATCTGCCAGAGGGAAAGTAAATAATACTTAGAAAGCATTAAATCAAATGTGCTCTTGAGGTTGCTGCTGTGAGCCCTTGTTCTTACAGAATGCCTTAAATTAGTTGCATTAAGCCTCACCAGCTCCTGTAGAATTTTATTTTAAACCAAAATTAATTTAATTTTAAAATTGAAGAAATTTATTCAAAACTAGATTTGATAGATTAATATTACTTTATTTAGTGTTACTAATATTAACTCTTATTAATGAAGCACATGGCATCTGCTAGGGCCAGCAATTAATTTCTTATTCATACATCTCTCTCCTGCAGCTCCTGCCAAAACCCCACGTCAGTCTGCCACCACAGGCTGCCATTCAGCTGATAGCAGTGCCTCCACAATCTGTTCATTCTTCATTTACTGCACAGGTTGGCTGTGGCCACAGCAAAACCAAGCTCAGTTAAGCTCGTTTCAGGACCCCAGGACCATGCACAGTGCAGAAGTCACTAAGGCAGACTGGACCACGGAGAGCAACTCTGTGCCTGAAGGGGCCACGGATCCATCCTGATCATACAGAATTAAGTTTGGGGCTCACGTGGATCAGTGGGCACAGGGCAGACCCGGCAAGCATCCCTAGTCCAGGTGAAGTTAATGCCAGCAGGAGCTACGAGGCATCACAGTACCAGGAACGAACATGGACAGGTTGTCTCTTGAGGTCACTGGGCAAGATTTAGGGCAGTGACTGGCAGCATCTTCTGGATAAGCACCAAGATTCCTGGCCCAGAGATAAGTTAATTTGTCTTTAGGAGAAAAGATACATACGTAACAGCATCAACCTTAATTTTATTCCAAGAAATCTTGCTCCAGTATCCATGGGAATTTTGCCACTGACTTGAACAGCAGCTGAGAAACTCACCACTACACTTGTCAGAGGAAGCTGAAACTTTCCACTGCCTATTGAGAAACTCTAATGAAAGACAAACAATTCTGGGTGTCAGAATTCTTAATATGCTAATTTCCCATTGATACTTTGATAAATCAATAAAGTAAAAAGTCCTTAGTAACCCTCCCCTTTTAATTATCAGACAGTGACATATTAAGTCTATTGACTCAATGTAGCGGGTTGCATAATGAAAATGCCCTTGGAAACGCATGCTTCTGTTCCCTCTGTGTTTATCCATCATAATTCCATAGATTTATACATCGTCAATGTGCTATTTTGGGCTAATATATTGCAAGGACATAGGGGTGGTGGCAGTTTATCAATGACTTTTTGTCCTCTTTTTCATTAGTGCTATTTAAGAAGGCAAGCTATTTCTGTCAGGAGCTTCCCATAAACATAATGGATTTTACAGTATAACCGTAATAGCGCAGTACTATGCCTGTCCCTTCTTTGTATTAATTATGATCATATTTGCATTCAGGATGCAACCTTATCTGAATCCAATGCAAATTTCTGTCTTTGAAGGAGAAAGGCACTAGCACAGCAATTGTTCAAGCTGTCCCTGGAGGTAATATGACACTACTGCATGTGCTACCTAAGGGCAATACAGGAGCAATACCTCTCTTGATCCACACAAATATATCTTAAGCAATGTTTCTCTGGAAATGGAAATTATGCGTTGTAATGCAGATTTGGAGGTTAGTCTAGCTTTTTTTTCTTTTTTTTTTTTTAACTGTACATTACCTCACTGGCATTCAGTCAGTATTATATAAGACCATAGTCAGGTTCACCTTAACATACTTTCTTTTTCCAGTCAGTCAAAATAGGCAGCAATCCATTTTTCATATATATTACTTTTATTAAGAGAGATTTAATAGTTACTCTTTGACTGCGATCTACCCAAAACAGCCTGGTATTTTTCATCTACCAACTTCACAAGTGACCGATCAATAACCTTTTCCTTTTTCTGCCAGGGTACCTAAGTCAGCAACATTAATTTTCAAAGGCTTCAGCTCTGAGAGCAACAGGAAAGGCACTTAAGTACATTCTTAAAGCCCACATATTCAGTGAAATTAAAAGTATGGCTTATGTCCCTTTCAATAAAGCAAGCATTAATTCCATCTTCAAGGCCAGATAACCATGCATGTTTGTGTATAGTCTCAACAGACTTTTTCTCCTGTTTAAAATACATGCACAAGAGCCCTGTTAAAGCTTGACCTTTAAGTGATATGTGTACCAGATGAGCAGAGTGATGTCTGGAAATGTCTGTCAATGGTGATAACTGCTGAAATAAGCAAACGAGAGTTCACTAAGTTTAAAAGTACATAAGTTCAATAATATTTTCTGTTTTGCAAGAGAGAGGTGCATAGGCAGTGTGAAACTTCGAAACATTTACTCCTTCTGCAGTCTTTGCCCTTGCAAATGAAAATATGAAAGAAAATTGGAAAAAAAACTGCTCCAAAACACAGAAAGTTGCCTTATCCAGAGAGTTCTTCTTTTCTTCACTGTGGTATTGTTTGGAAGGGGACATTTTAAAAGGGTTTAATCACTTTTCTTCTTGAAACTGAAAAGCAGGTGGAAGGTCTCAGGGAAGACAATGACTTAAAATTGTGGATGATCAGTAGACACAAAGATTCTTGTAAAATAAAGCTGCCATATCTCCTGGTGCCATCTGACCCAATACGTAAAATGAAAAAAGTGCTGATTTGTCTTTATTTTCCAGGTGAACCCATTCAACAGGTATTGGAAAAGCACCTTGTATATCAAGAACTAGAAAAAGTCCTTATAATAGGACGTCTCCATGAAGCCCACCAGAAACTGCAGTGAGAGCTAAGAGCAGTGATATACCAAGTGTCAGGACCCTGAGGGTACTAATAGGGCACGAGTACCTGCTCCCATCACCACCTCCACCTTTCAAGGGCTCAGGAGTCCCATTTCAACCCAGTTTGGGCCCATCCATCTCTGATCCAGTGATGCTGCTGCAAGTGCCTGTCCACCAGGGAGTGGGCAACAATTGTCACTGTCCCCTGACAATAAGCAGGTAGAGCTGGCAAGAATTAGATCCCACAGATGTATGTGTCTCTCATGTGTGCTGGACACCTGCCCATCCCAGCAGTTCCCTTGAAATAGCACCTCTCTGTTGCCATTCTCATTATGAAGTGTCAGATAATGCTCAATTGATGAGGACCTCATGGTGCTCTGCTGTATCTTTGTAAGCTGCACACTGCAGGACCTGAGGGACAGACCCTGGCGACAACAATTTAATAGCTTCACAGTATCACTGGAGTTTCCCAGCTGCTTTTAAACCATGCTTTCATTAAGTATCTATTCGCAAGCTCATCACTTAATGGAAGAAAACAATCAGACATGGAAAAACATTTTCAGAAAATTACATATATATCTATATCTATACATCTGTACTGATCCATAATGGTTTTGAAACATTTTTTAAGAAAGAGGTCTCATTTTCTCATAAATATTTACACAGAAAAGGACACACACACAGAGAAATGTACAAGCATAGGCAAGGGCTCTCAGATTTTATTTTCCAAATAACAAACCAGGCTGCTTGAGGCTTTCCAAATTCAGTTAGATGCCCTTTGCATTACAGAGCTTGCCCAGCCCATCTGTCACACAGCCATCCTCAAAGTGCATGTATTAAAATTTAAGCTAGGTTGTTTACAAAATAGTTCCAAGGCTGTCCCTTTGTGGAAGTACTGGTTTGCAGAACATCTGTTGCTTTCGATAGTCAATACAAAGACATTTGTTTCATCTGAAAGCAGTGGCATTTCCCTGTGCTATAACCATGCTCCCATGAATCAAAGGAAATATGTTAAGGCCATTCAGCCATTATTAATCTTTTATCTGGGGACTCTGCCTTTCTCTGATCACATATTTATGAGCATTAATTTTGGCTTGGTTTGTAATAGCGTGTTCTCTGTGATGATTTTCACAAAATAGGAAGACAGAATCTGAATGGGTAGAATGTCTCAGTGCAGATTTATCAGTGGTTTTGGCTTCATTTCTGTACATCCCAGCAGATCCATTGTGTTGAAAAAGCAAGTAACTATCAACTGTGTCAGCTTCCCTTTGGCTATCACCATCTTCTCTGGAAAGGACTTCCAGCAAGCAGCACCAGCCTGGCCCATGGTGGTTTCTTCTTGTTTTTCTTAAGACTTGCCCTTTGTGTTTCTTTCAAGTTTTTCTGGTGTTGGTCAGAATTGAATATAAATCTAGACAATGTTTATATTAAATATTATTGAAGTTACATCACTGTAGAAGTAAGGCAGCCTAAGAGTCAGAAGTTAAAAACATGATTAAAAAGCATCATTACCTAAATGTTTTATTTGCGAATTTATTCTTCTTATCCATAGCACGTCTCTGCAAAGCTGCAGGAATAATGAAGATGTCTGAAATTAAAAATAAGGGCTTGATTTTTCTCTCAGATGAATTGTAGAGAAAGTATTGTGTTGTTTCATTCTGACTTTGTAGACTGTCTTGAAATAGGTCACCAGCATGCAAAGCAGTATGAGTTCAAGTAAATGCTATCTTGAAATGGTGTCTTCAGTAAACTTCTCATTGTAAAAGCTACTGCAACTTCTAAATTCAAAGCATCAGGACCAAAAAGGTGGAAGGATGTACAGTAATGGTAAACCAACAGAAATATTTCTCACTCGTGATTCTCTCAAACTCTGTGAATGATATAAAGATCACCAGAGAAACTCCTAATCATCAATTTTATAACAGTTTCAAATTTTAGGTTTAGGAATTAGCTGGGGTGAATGAGTAAACATTATATGTCAGGAAATTCCCTCCAGCTTTAGAGATGCATTAGTACACTCTGCTGTTTACCCTTTGCAGGGAATGTGTTGCATTCAGGGAATAATTAATCAATAAAAGAATCAATTTACAAGAAGCATCTGAGAATCTGGATTCCTCCTGATAGACTGCACAAGCTGAGACTGGATATCCTATTTCTTAAGAGGCATAGCCACAACATCTTAAGAGACAGCTGATAGTGTGAACTAGGTTGTTAAGTTTGGTCACAAAAGACAAGTCACTGGAACAATGATTATGGTAGAGTTACCTGCAATTAGATGAGAAAAATGTGTCTGGAGGGGAGGGATCTTGACCTTACCTAATTCCAATGTTAAATTTAAAAATTGAAATAAAAATAGTTTATTTTAAGAGGAACTTTGAGAAATTCATTTTAAAAGAATAAAGCTGGGCAGCATTGAGCGTTAAATGAAACTAACATCTTTCTTTTTTGATTGTCCCCCTTAAGAATGACATGAGGGATACCTAAACTGGGATGTGTATAGCTCTTTGTGGGTCATATACACAAAGCCAACCTGCTTTGAAACATTTTCTGGAATCTAAAAAACTATGTATACATTATTAAATTAATATTATATCTCTGTTGGAAAGGATTTAGGATCTTTGCAAAATCAGATGTTTATTCAAACAGCGCTTATAGATGGACAGAACATCTGCATGTGTGTTCTCACAGGTTTGGCTCTTCCTTATTCCACCCCTCTTCCTTACTCCACAGAAAGCACGGCTGGCTGTTCTGCCACTACAAAGAAGTTTCTTCAGTGAACATTGCATGAGAACACCATGCTGTTGTGCTGAGACATGGCCCTGCATCAGGCGTTTTAGATATGCTAATAGCTTGTGCCTTGGTACCTTGTAGCTTTTCACAGACCTAGACCATTAATGAACAAAAATGGTGTTGAGGCAGTGGTCACACAATTAGAATAATTGAATACAGGCCTTTGAGGGCTACAGCTCCAGTGCTTGCATCAGATTGAAGGATTCTTTCTGCCATAGTATTTTCTGCTCATTTGCCTTCACAATGGAAATCCTAGTAATCATCATTCATTCCAGCCATCCCAGCCATTTCACCTGATGCATAGAAATCATTCCGCTTCTTCTCTCAAGCACACATCAGACTGCAGAGGCTGTGAGAGGCATGNATTTTTAACAATTGTGTAAAAAATTCTACCATTTGAAAATTAATTCGGGAAATTTTCACTTAAGAATGTAAAAGCAATAAGACTGCCATTTCCTGCATCTATTTCTTTTAAAATATTTTCCAACTGGAAATACTGTCAGAAGCAACTCATTTTTGTGGCCATATCCTTCTTGCAATACCAGAAAAAAAAATCAGAGAAAATGGATTTGCAGGACTTTTTTCTAATTTGTTTGGAAAAAAAAAACAACCCTATTTGGATTCCTTCATGATGGTATTCCCATTTCTGCAAACTCTACATTTGGATGTAAAAACAAAAACCCAACAACCCAAACTATTAGTAAGTAACACTTTCCAGGGAAAGAGAGGAATCCAAGGGAGATGGTGTGCAAAGCACTTTCCCACTTTGTGTAGCATGTACAGGGATTGGCTACAAACGCTGTCTCCATTTTATCGTGAGCACAGATGGCATCTCCCATGGATGTGAGGAGCACTGAGTAGGCAACATAATTAATATTGGCACATTCATCCTTCCAGATCAGCAGCCACTCTCTGATTGCCTGTAAAATGGTTTAGCTTTAGCACTACTTTTGCAGGGCAGCACCTTGCAGGCATCACACAGGCCAGCACTTATCACTGGGATCTCTGAGCTCCCAAACACAGTCAGGGAAAATCCTGAGGCACAGATCGTGGTTCTGGTCAAGTTCAACACTATTACTTAATGAAGCCGAGAGCTGCAAAGGTTCAGCGTTTGAGAATTCTGGAAGGAAAATTACCAAAAGCCCTTTCAGTTCTGATTATCCATTCAAAATGTTAAATTTTGTTTCTAACTTAGAAATATCAAAAAACCTCGGTGCCTTTTTCTATCATGCTTTATTTTTCTGCTGAGATCCAGTGGCAGGGGTGCAAACTGAATTAAAGGCTAGGAGGAGGAATGAACTGTCTTCATGCTATAACCATTTGGATTTGCAGCTACAAAGACCTTTCCAAAAGAATAAAAGGTAATTTAATTTATGATATCATGATGAAAACGGAGAGAGAAATAAAGTGATAACTATTTCAGTTTTCAGACTTCCATTGGCAATTTTATTTTGTTGTAAATATACCAGCTTCTTACATCTGACTCAGGAACTAGCTCGTTAAGTACTCAGAATGGCTGCAGGGTAGAGAAACCTGCAGGTTATGAAGAAGGAAGCCCTTGCGGATTTCTGTTCTTGCCAGGAATAACTAAGATAGAAAAACAGATCTCACAGGCTAGGGTTGAGAGGTTGAGGTTGAGAAAGTATTCTCTTCTAGGTATAAATATAAGTTCCTTTACTCTTAGAAATCACAAATATATGTAGATTTCTGAGTAATTTTAAGAAAATATTATCAATAATCTTTAGGAAAGTTATCTAATATTATACACTATAGAGCTACTATAGAAGTAGCATCACCTATTCCCTATCTGGATGAACTATTCCACATAGAGAGATTTACAGAAATTGAACAAGTTAACCACCTTCAGTACCCTGTAGCAATCTATAAATCCAGAAACTGGTTTTATGTGTAGGTGGTTTTGGTGAGGGATTTTTTTCCTCCCTCAACATTCATCCTTCACCTTAAAGGTTATTGTCAAATGCTTTGAATTTTTTGCTGTCTGTAGGAGTAGTTAAAGTTCACTTTAGGGTCACTGCTTTAAATACTCCATGCTGGAAAATCTCTCATTTGCTCATCTCCTGATATTTCCTCTTCAGTTTCCATTGGTGAAGTTCATTCTTATCCTTAATTAATAGAAGTGCCCTTATTGAACTGAGCAATAGGGTTTCCAGACAGCTAATGAATAGTTGGGGTTTCCCTAGAAGATGATTTAAAGTTGAATGCTTCTTGTCGGAATGGATTGTCTCAAAAGTTTATCCTCATGGAAAAAATTATATGATGAGTAGAAAAAATAAGCCAATAACCGAGAAAATTATCTGGGTATGTACCAAAAATAAAAATCTACTGAAGTGCAGTTGACCTCATTCAGAAGAAATAAATCTGACCTAAGCGAAGTCAATTGGGAAAATAGCAAGCCACCACTGGCAATGTGCAGAAATGAAGACAGAAGAGAAAAAGGGGAATAGGGAGAATTATTACCAGATGTAACAGAAACCTGATTAATGTCTTCAGCCAATACAGAAACAGGAAAGGAAGTGGTGAAGTCACTAGGCCTGGAAGTGTTCAAGAAATGACTCGATGTAGCACTAAGTGCTGTGGTTTAGTTGACACAGTGGTGTTAAGTCAAAAGCTGGACTCCACAATCTTGGAGGCCTTTTCCAACCCCAGTGATACTTAATGAATTAGCAAATCTCAATACAAGATGAGCAAAATCTAAAAAGAAGCAACAATGAAAATAAATTAAAAGAATTCTTTGAATAATACTTTCCCACCATTTCACAACAAAATTATATAGTCTTTAATCCAGTATCAGAAATTTCAAGTGGTGAGGACAGGCCATGAACAGAAGTATAGTAAGAGAAGCTGGAGTACACTGGCAAATTGAACAACAATAACTTATTAGGACTGGCTGACACCTACCTAAAGACTACAGTTGCTGAAGACAGAAGGTATTTAAAAATCCAGCTAATAAAATATGCAGTTTCTGTGTAAAATGAGCATCTCTGTTGGAGGTCTGCAGGTTAGCAACTGTTATAAGTCTAAAAAACTTACCAGGGGTCTAGGGAATTACAGCTCACAGTATTTCACTATCAGTTAATCTTGTCAAAACAATAATTAAAAATAGTCTTTTTTTTAAAAGATAATTCTTCTAAAACATGGTAGGAACGTGGCAGGAGCAGCAATCTTTGTAGCAACTCTTCATTTCTCTTCAAGAAGGGCAAACAGGAGGATCCAGGTAACTAACTAAAGGCTGGCCAGCCTCACCTCAGTCCTTGGGAAGGTGATGGAGCTGACATCAGTGGTGCAAAGTCCAGCTGGCAGTAATACCCAGCATTATTCCTCAAGGGTGGGCACTGGAGCAGTTGTTTATCTTCTTTGATTCCTGTAGTGACACAATTCAAAATGTTTCTCTGTCTGAGAATACAGGATGATAATTGTTCTGAACAGTGAAAATTATTGTGACTAGTTCTGCATGGAGTGACAGGTAAGAGGAATAATGAAGTCAGTGAAGGACTATAAGCAAAAAGAAGGAATGTTGACAAGGTGTCAGTATCAAACAAGACAGGCATATTCCAGCTGGTGCAGGAAATGCTACTCAATTGTTTGAAATCTTCCATACCCAGATGAATCAGTCAACAGCATGTTACTAGCTATATTAGAATAGAAAACACTGCAATCACTAAAATAAATGGAGGGAGGATGAATGACAAAAGAATGAGAAACAAAAAAAAAAAAAACAGGATCAGGTTTTAAATAGGTAAATTGTGGGGGGAATAATTCAAAACATAGATATTTACCTGTGTGAAATATTTTAAGATATGTAGCATTAAAAACATTCTAACTTGTGCCTGAAAATCAAAAGAGGTATCTGCTTGCAATGCAATATTGCTGTACAAAGCACTGTGATTGCAGGGAATGATAGTCTTGCAACACATGTCAAGGTGATAAAATCTGCTGTTTATCACGGTGGCAAACATCAGCTACTACACTGCATACATATCGAAGCACTTCTGCAGAAGAAAGATGCCTATGAAGGATTTTTGGGAAAAGAAGAAGAGGTGATTTGGATGTTCCTACTAGTGAAAAGCTGCTGAGATCAGAATACTACCAATGTATTTTATAAACCCTCCCTTGTCTTAGTACCTGGAAGACACGGGGTCACACTAGGAGACATGCAAATCTGTATTGCAAGTAGGGCTACACAGCTAGATGTGATTAAAATAAGAGCCCTTCTCTCAGAACTTTGACAAACAACAAAAAGAAACCTGCACTACACATATCTTGACATTTTTAGTTCCGTAACTAATATTTTCTAAACATATATTCCATCTTTTATGTGACAGCCTATCAGTGACCTTCCTTCCTTCCTTCACTGGTCTTACCAAAGCCTCTTTTTGGTTTTTTTTTATGTCTTGGAGCATTCTTAAGATGAGGAGACTAAGGGCAGGATCTTACTACTGTCAACCACCTAACAGGAGGCTAGAGAAAAGAAGTGTCACACTTCTCTTGAAGATACATAGTGAAAAAGATGAGAGGCAAAAGACACATGTTCCAACAAGGGGAATTCTGCTTAGGTATTAGGAGAAAATCTTCTGACAGGAAGAGCAGTCAAACTCTAGAACATGTTCTTCCACAAGGGATGTGGAATCTATTTCCTGAAGAACTGTTCAGGACTTCCCTGGGAAAGGCCCTGAGCAGTGTGATCTAACCTGTGCCCCACTGAAGTGCAGGCTTGCTTTGAGTCTCTGGAGAGTTCCCTTTCATGAGTAATTCTGTGCTTCTAACAAGTCTCTAGAGGAGGAACCCACACGATTGATACCCTTCATAAGCCAGCAGTGTTCACAGGGTGAGAGCGGGTGACATACCTGGGAGAACACACGCCCCAGTTCAGCTGACAGGTACCTCCATCACTGCACTTCGCTGCCCTACTCCGCGTATGACGTGGTTTTTCCATTAATGTATTCAGAGTAGGATTCTGTCCTTTTGCCATGATTATAGCACGAGAATTGGAAAAGTGATAATCAAAAACTAAACTGTCTTCACAGGGAAAGAAGACTCCTCTTACTGCCTGTCTTCAGGTTTATTTTGCTCATTTTTAACAGGAGCTTCTTAATTAGAAAAAAAAATAGTTTCCTTGACAAATATATGGTCTGGTTTCTCAGCAAGGACTCCCTTTGCTTACAGATTACTTAAGAATATTCATTTTTTACACTTCCTTATTTCTCCCACTGATAAACCCCCGATTGGCAGAGGCTCAGCTGCCATCAGTTCTTCTTATTAAGAAGATTCAAAATGAATATCACAGATACTTCTGCTGATTTGAAATAGCTTATGGCAGTAGTAATAAGTTTTACCCACATTATAGGTCTAATATAAGATCACAAAATTAGCCTCTCCTGGCAAATGGCAAGGGCTCTGCCTGGTATCGAGTTGAATTCAGCGTGATGTTAAAAAGGAATGTGCTCCAAAAAGCATATGGTTATAGATGTATTAAAATAACATCAAGGATTCGATGGAAAAGCAGATTTAACAAAGAGCAAGAAAAAGCTCACAATTATTTCAGACACCACAGACATTCACAGACAAGATGTACCACTCACACACATGAATAAAAACCACTCCATGAAAATAAGGGCAAGGTTGATTCACAAGCACAGGATGATATTCTGTTACTGGAAGAGATCTACAGGAATCGCTTGGGTTTAAAGCAATAAATAAAGTGACTTTGGTGCCATTTTTCCAACACAGGAGGGATTAGGGGTTTGCTCCTTTTTCATCTTCTGTTACAACAACTAAATCCCTTGTTGTTCCCACCATCACAGAAGGTACATAGACAGGAGTTTTGCAGTGGTTCCCTGCTAAATCCAGGCTCCCACAGTTGCAGGAGCAGGAATTGGAAACACCGAGCACATCTGACAAGAGCTTATGATGACAGAAAAAGGAGAGGAAAATCTGCTGTCACTCTTCTGCTGCTGGAAAACTCTGGGTATTGGACATGGTGGGAATTGTGAGCCAGGGCTAGACATTTCCTGCCACATCTCCTATCATTCTGGCTGGAAAAAGCAGCCTCCAGTTAACAGAGCAGAAAAGAAGGGGCCTGCTTTGTTCCTACAGAAAGCAGTAGGAGTAATGACACTGAGTCCAATGGGCCTTTAATTATCAGGAAAGGGCAGCTTTTGAAGAGACAGTTACTGCTACAGGACTCAGAGTGTTATTTATTTACCCTTAAGGGTAATCACAGCCACTGTGTACCATTTCATTCTTCCATTCTGTGGTATATATCAAACACTTTGTAGAACTGTGAGCACAGGAACAAATCACAAACAAGTGTAAGGAGGTCTAATTAGTGTGCCGATGCCTCACTCACTCACCAAGCTGATCATTATCAGACTTGATGATTTCCCGGGTTATTCTATGGCTTTTTCAAAATGAAGAAGAAGAAAAAAAGAACACTATGTCCTCAAAACAAGGGACAGATTTTCTCACATTTAATCATACTGAATAACACCATGCCCCACAAGCTCTTCATGCAAGTGAACTGAGAAAAGCGACATTTCTTTCAAGGAACAGGGGCTTTGGTAAAGCACGTGCCTAGCAAAGTATAACACAGTGTGAGCAGGGATGGAATAATAAACCTTGATGGTGCTTCATGACCTCTTTTTCACATGACGGGAGTGATCCCACCAGCCACCTAGACACATGGTGTGTAAATTCAGAAGTACAAGGGTGAGAACACCTGCCCAGGGTATTGCAACCTGTCCTAATACTTGATGCACAAAAGTCTTGGTGTATCTCTTTGAAATGGTGGTATTACATAGCACCACTTATAAGATATTTCAACAGCTGCATGCCCAGTTTGACTTTGTGAATGAAATTATAACCTCTTTCACAACATTTTTGCATCCCACACAAGGAAAAACAAACACCTGTCAAACTCTGAATAGATCCAGGTCTGGACAAAACTAGACCCTCACACGAAGGTGTTTCTTACTCCCAACCAAGATGCTAATTCAGACTTTTTCACCACTTCAGAAGGATCCTGAATATCCTGCTTTCATACTGAGGATAATTTCCTTGGCATTGCAAGCAGAATGTTCAGAAGTCTTATTACAAAGAGGCTCTCTGAGCAGCAGAGCCTGTAGCCTCACACAGAATCTCAATTCCTTTTTTAATCTGTACAGATAACTGAAAACCTTTCAGGCAACAACATTCAAATTTTTTTCTCTTTAAGTATTCCCTCAGCTGGAAATGTTAATCTCAAAACTCATACTTTTCTATTTTTAACATCTTCTGGAGGGTTGTTTTTCTTGATGGGAGCTTCTAAAATACACTGTTTTTCACCAATTAATCTTTGAAACTGTTTTCCAGAACAGTCTCTTTTTAGATCTCTTGTTGTTGTCAGTTTGATCATGACAATATCCTGATTTTAACCTCCACCTATGCTTTCTTTCTAATGTGATGCTTCAGGTTATATCATTAAACTTTTCAATAGATAGAGGTAGGAAAATGTAGGCACTGAGTCTCTCCCTTATTTTCTGACATTCTGACAGCAGATAAATTCACATTGCCTCCTTTGCTTTTGGGGGTGTTTGGAGCACTTCAGAAAATTTTCCAATTAGCAAGGTTTGGAGTTTGTATAAGACACAACATATTTCTAGTTCCCCTTTGGAACCAACCTGGGTGTAGGTGTGTGCAGAGTTCACCTCCTGAGAAAATACAGCAAGGAAGGAGAATGAGAGGTCACACTCACTGGGAGCAAACCCCACTGAGACTGTCCAGCTTGTCAAAGATACCGTGATCACTCCCACGTGTTTATACCTCTGCTATCAAATAACCACACCCCATCACTGGATTTCGGTAGAGCTACTTGGTACTAAGGTGAGTTTAGACAGGGACCGTGTGGTTAGATAACATCCCTAAAATTACTCAAGACCCCAAAACTTTGGGTTATAAGAAATAGCAACAAAATTACAGCAAGTCCAGTGCTCAGTCAAGATTCAACAATCACTTCTAAAAGGCACTAAGTCAGCAAAGCCAGATTGCATTCTATGTGACCAGGAGCAGAACTTAATCCCTTTCTGTTCTTTTCAGTAACTGTTCTGGCTATTGCAGAGCATTTATCCATGGTCTGATATAGGTATATATCACACAGAGACTGACCCAGCTCCTCTCAGCTCAAAGTTTAGGTAAATGCAAGGGTAAAGAAAGGTTCCTTTCCACTGGTGAAATGACAAAGGCACTCCACCACTTAGTACAGTTTAAACTGCTTGACACCAAAGAGCCTGACCACAAAATAGAGGCTGTCCATGGTATGAACCTGCACTGTCAGGATGGAGCCTCTCCACAGGAAATTTTTAAAAAATATAATAGCTGCCAGGTGACAACTCCTGTCTCTGTTCCCAAGGTGCAAACAAAACTAGGCCAGAAACTACGCCCAAGGACAGCTCAGCTTCTGCTACCATGTTCCAGAACTGACATCACAGCTCAAGACACAACAGGGCAGCCAGTTCTACAAAGCACCAACTCAAAACATTACTTTTAATGATTAGACATTTTAAAGTCTACAGTATTTAAAAGACCTGCTCTTTCTAATTTTCTGCAGTAGTAGTCTGTTTTTTCCAGCTGACATTTTATGGCAATGGATGGAGTCCCTCCTGACAGTCAGGGTCCTCTCACCACCTTTTTCAGGGTCTCATGAGCATGGGTTTTGCCCTAGTTTCCTAGAGAGGTTCAGCAGTTCCATGGTGAAATGACAGTAGAGCTGATAAATGTTGCAAAAAGATCTTACAATATTACCAGAGCTAATTTGTACATGCTAAGATTTGAAAATTCTCCTGACATTCCGATGGATGGAAAGGTTTCTGCAGCATGACTCCAGCACAGAATCTACCCAGTTTTAACACAGCTAAAGATACCAATGGAGTGGTATGGGGGCTTGAAAAAAAAAAAGGTAATAGGTATTTACAGAGCTGCTGACCACTTACAGACTTCTACCAAANGCTTACATCTGAATACATAAGACAATGGCCCACAGATATGAAGAAAGTTATTTTTTCTTATCTCTACAAATGTTTCCTACTGGGCTGCAAGGATCAAAGGGATATCTAATCAGAGTAATGCCTAATGGTAATGGTCATGGAAAGAAGGTTGAAGAGTTTTCCTTTTAAATGAAAACAATATTCTACATTCTGGAGGTGAGTCATTTCAGTATTAACATCATTATTTGCACATCCTCACCAAAAAGATGAATTCTTCAATACCCGGCCTGCCAGAAAAGCTGATTTGCACAATTTTACACACTCTGACCTCTCAAATACACTGTGGCGGGCTTTTTTCTGAGTGAAGAAAATGGCTGTCATTTAAGAAGAAAAAAAAATAGGTAGACATTTTATTTCATCAAGTAAAAATTCTCATTTCAATGGTCCCTGTTTTGCCAAGGTTTCTACAACTCTGTCTGAATACTGGGTAGCTTAATTGGTTTAATTAAGGTTTAAAAGGAACAGTGTCTGACAAACTGGTTTTTTTCTTTCTGAAGAGTTCGTTTCTGTTTTCTATTCTAAAAATAATAGAATTTCGAAAAATTCTATTATGTTGTCAGAATTCATACCTATATAGCCTTAGTATTTCTGTTTGTTTTTATCCTGACACCAAATCTGATGTCTCATGTTTTTCATTGGAAAAGGTATTAAATTATGAATCCATACCATTTGTAACACCAAGAATTGCAGAAATGTAATTTCACTGAAATTGAAAGCAACATGGAAATATTGAAAGCAACTAATATCACCCAAAGTTCACTTTCCTGTGAAGGAGATGCAATGAATTACACCCATTAATGAAAGAAATGGGCCTCTTTTTTTTCAGCTGGAAGGCCAAAACATTGCAAATGTTCTTCCTGAAGGTCTCCATACCCTGCATAAGAGATACTGTCTGTGAGAGTGTGCACAGCTCTGGATATACACAGGCTACGTACCATTCAGACAGAGACAAAAGAATATAATGATTTTTTGATTTTGCTTTATTGACTTCTAAGGCAACAGTGGGTTTTAGCCTTGCCAAATTCCACATGCAAAGTTGTTCTGAGTTCTCCAGTGTAGTGCTCTAATCTGCATCATAGGTATAGATTTATGCTAAGGGCAGAACATACCAAGGCCATGGATTTTGCTGAATGCCTGAGCAGCTCTATGCCACCAGCTTCTTAAAAGCATTTGAAGATTGCCAGCCTCTTCAAAGAGTGAGCTCTTCCTTCATATAGAAGAAGACCTAGTAACTATATTATTGGTTATTGCACCTTGAAAACAATATTCCATTTTCTTTTATTTTGACGGAAGTTCTCTGATACACTACATATGGTTAATATCTTGCTGATAATACAGCATTATTAAATTTCCCTGCTCAAGATCACTGCCGGTCTGGATGTCCTAAACCAGTTTTTTTGCTCTTTGAGAAAATGATACACATTTTTCTATAAATTATGAAAAAGAAATTGATAAGCTTTTTTTTCCTATGAATTTTCCATTACAATCAAGTGTACATTTTCTGGTATGTTTTTCTCATCTGCAAAACAAAGGCATTTGCAGGATATCAGTGATATCAAAGGAGTAGGAGTAGGGGTTTGATGGCTGACCTCTTAGTACTAGTCCCTCCCTGCGCAGACAGACACTTTCCTGCCTAACATTTATGCTTAGTAAGGTGGGATGTGCACTGCCCCAAGGGGGCTGGCTGATGCTGTGAACCACAGGTATTATATTTCTGGTACAGTTAGGTTTGAGATAGGCAGACTATGTGTCAGACTATGAACAGCTAAAATTCACACACAAGGGCTTTCTGATGCTTACAAGAGAAAAACATAAAATCCAGCCCAGATATCTATCAAATGCAGGACCTCTCCACCTATTCTGAGAAAAAATCTTCCAAAATAATCATGATCATTGAAGCACTTTAATGGTGTCTTACTGAATTCACATATTTTTGCATTAATATATTCAAAAAGTATTTGGAATTATTGTTCCAGTTCCTCGTGCCCTTGGTGGATGCATTTGACATTTAAAATTCAATCTCTGCTGAGGATGCACACAGATTAAATTTATTACATAACGAATCTGAAAGGCAATAATGCACAAACATATCCCTACAGTGTCTTTATTCTCCAACGGGAATTTCAGATCAATGTGAGGCAAGGTGGAAAATGCTTGCCAAATACTAAATGACGAAAAAAAAACTTCCTCTTCAAATAATTTGCCAAGAGATGAAAGTAAATCTTCGGAGACATTTTCTGATCTTTGCACCAATAATTTGAGACATTTTTTTTTGATCCAAAAAAACTGATTTGGACTCTAACTTGATACTGGAAAGCATGAAAATATCCTTTTCTCGGTTGACTTCCACATTGCTCAACTGAGTAAAAGCATTGACACAGGACAGTCAGGTAACACAGAAAAGGTTAGTAATGTTCTGCCAGAGTTTTCATTCAAAGAGCCCTGGTCTAATTTATCTTTCATTTTAGATCAAGATAATATAACTAAGTGAAAAAGTAACAAACAGTAATCACTGAAAGACTAACTGCTATTCTTACCAGTCTCTTTGCACAGTCCTATCACCTACCATTTTATCTTTATAATCTCCATCTTGCAAGACCCTTCAGCAGATCTTCATAGGCAGCATAAATTTTCATTATGTTGAATGATTTTATACTGTCATCAGATTTTGTCACCTCTTCATTCATGTCATTTTCCTAATAACTGATAAAATTTTGAGTGGCACTGATCAGGATGTCACTGATCATGCTCAATCTTTCTTCCTGTTTTGAAAACAATCAATCTATCTCTTTTTGTTGTTTTCTGGGTTTTATACAGTTATTAATTCATGAGAGCATCTTCATTTTTTCATTTTCTGACTGTTTCATTTCTTAAGGAGCCTCTACTGACAAACCTTGCCAAAGCCTTTTCAAACCTCATGTTTATTAGATCCTCTTTTATACAGACCCTCTTTTTTGTTGCCTCTCTTGAGCCTTTCAGAATTTGACAGATGATCTATTACCTTCTCGTACAAAACTCTAATAGAGTCCTGATCATTATATTAATATTTATTTGTGTGTCCATTCATTCTGTATTTCACTATTATTTTTGCCAGTCTCACAGATACCTTTCTTTATAATGTGTGATTTTTTTTAGAACATTCTTAGGTTTATTTTAATCAAATTAGTGCCATTTTCATATTTGCCTGAAACTGAGGTTCTTTGGACTAGAGGTAATATACCGCTATCCATTGCAATCCAGCAATTCTCTCTGCTAACTCCCTACAAACCTGTGAGCAAATATCATCTCATTCAAGTAAAATCTTAACATCTTTGACAATTTATTCTACAATATATTCTATGCCTTAGATTTGAGTGTGTTCTTCAAACTCCACTTTAGGAATATTGCCAATTTAGGAATACTGCTAACTTTTTGTATAACAAACACTGATACAGACATTTTGTGACTTTTTGTCCTTCAATAATCCTTCTATGCTTATGCCAGCTATCAGCCCCATGGATTCTCTGGCAGGCTTCCTGCTTCCGATAATTTTTTTTAAGTTGTCTTTTTATGGGTAGTTTAAATGCTTTTAGCAATTTTCTCATCAAAATCTTTTTTTGGCTTGCCTTGCTGTGAATTAACTTTTAACTTACCAGAGTTTGTGTCTCTTTATACTTTCCATATTTGAGCAGAGTTTTAGAGGCATCTTCTTACTTTCAAGAGTTTTCTTCTTTCTCTTCCTTTAGCATGGCCTTTTTTCTTTTTTAAGATCCTCTTCAAGTCCTTTCTGATTTATGATACGCTTACTCTGAACCTAAAACATTGATTTGCGATGCACATTAACTGACACAAAAAATTAGTCTGAGCCATCAAACAGTCTCCATGCTGTCTGCAATATTTTTATGCTTTTAGCCACTTTCTAGTTAATCATCTCTAACTTTTGGGTAGATTTACTAGAACACACATTTTGGTGTTGGGTTTTTTTCACTTACCAGGATATTGAATCTGACTACACTGTTACAGGCAACTGATAATTGTGTCTTAAACCAGTCCCTGTAGATTGTCCAAGATTAAATAAGGAGCTGTTTTTCTACAGGCAGGATGATGTGCTCTAAGGGGTACATCTAATGGTTTTTGAACTTAACCAATGCGTCATGGTGATATAATTTTCTGAATTTGAAATAGACCTGGGAAGTTACAAACATTTGATATAACATGTGTTTTCTTCTTTGCATCAGACTGTTGATAATGTCTCCCAGGCATATGGGGGAAAATCTCATACACTTTCTGGGAAATCAGCTCATCTCAGTGCCTCTCTGAAGAGCTGAACAGCACTGCCTGCAGCATGAAGAACAGGAGGAACAAAGGTCTCTGTGCATCTGCAGGCATACAGTCTTATCGGCATGTGGGATAGCCTGTACAACTGGAGTCCTTCAGATAACTGGAAGAAATATCAGGTTTTCAGATCCTGAAGGAGTCTGCTGAAGGGGCGATACAGTGTGAAAAAAACATCCAGGATGGCATTAAGGACAGCATCCCAGCACAGCCGAACTGGAAGTCAAAAAGTGAAGATACTCTTCTGTACCTCGTACTTAGAAAAAGCCAGTCAGGGATGTGAAGGTCAGGAGCAGCCTTGGCTGTAATGATCATGGGATGGCAGAGTTCAGGATCCTGAGTGGAGGAAACAAGTCAAAAAGCAGCAGCATCACAACCCTGGTTCAGAGATGTGCTTGGAAGAATTTCACAGGATACAGCTCTGAAGAGAAGAGGGGTCCAGCAGAGCTGGTTAATTCTCCTCCAAGCTCAAAAATGGACCAACCCAGTGAGCAGAATATCAAGCAGAGTTGGCAGGAGATGAGCGTGGATGAAAAAGGAACTCTTCGCTAAACTCTAGCATAAACAGGATAAGCACAGGAGCTGAAAAAAACAACAGGTGGAAGGGAACAGAAGGGCTTCTACTGGTACATAAGGACAAAGGAAAATGAGGGAATATGTGTGCTGGCTTGCAAATGGGACAGCAGCCCCATTTGTTGTCAGGAACAAAAGACACAGAAAAGCCTGAGGTTCGCAATGTTTTACTTTCCTCAGTCTTTCCTAGCAAGACTGGCCTCTAGGAATGAATCCCAGGCTCCTGAGACCCGTGGGAAAGTCTGAAGCAAGGAAAAGTTACCCTTGGTAGAGGAAGATCAAGTTCAGGAACTCCTGAAGTACCCAAGCCCCTGGTGCTTGATGAATACACCCAGGAATGGCAAGAGACTTGCTCAGTGTCATTGTGAGGCCATGCTCAGTTATTTCTGAAAGGGGGCCACACCACCTCTGTCCTTGGTGTTTTTAAACAGTCAACTGGACAAAGCCCTGAACAATGCAGTCTGACACTAGAGGTGGCCCTACTTTGGCACAGAGAGCTTCCAAACCCCCTTCCCATCTGGATGGCATGGTCACTGGCTCTCCGCCGTCACTGGCTCCACTGGTTGCATGGGCTGTCATTCACACTGCTGCCACGCTTTTCTCAGCCTGTTTAGGTGTGAAATTCCCACCCATGGTACATCATCTTATTTCATTTATATTGCCTGATACTTTCCATAATTTATTCATTCCTACGTAATTTGTTCACTGTTAGTACTGTCCTTCTGAAATTCTGCCTTCCACCTGCTTTCTAAGATGTCTACAAAGCAATTTTTAATCCAGGCATCCTATTTCACCCATTTTAACTTTCAGAGTTACAGTCCAAGTCTGTCATCTCAAAAAACAGGGCATGCTTTGGCTTTAAAAATTACTATGCGTATTTCATAAGTGTCAAAATACCTCACAAATGTGCATGGGAGTTGCTGACTGTGCTAATTAAAACTAATTTTTCAGGCACTTAACAATGGACTATGCATTCATGTTTGGCAGAACAGAGAAAATCACACAAAAAATGAACACAGTTTTTTGCACACGGTTTTGCAGACAATACTACTCTTCAGGCTAAGCTGTAAACTTGGCAGAGCATGGGCAATAAGGAGATGTGCTTTACAAAGATATGACTCAAAACTAGCTCCCATAAGCCAAGCTTATAAGACTTTAGGAAGCTTTGCAGGTTTTTAGCCTTAAAAATGGATATGCAGGTTGCCTTCCCCAAAACAGGTTTGCTCATCTAGGAATTATAAGATTAACATGTAGTCAATAAATAATAGCATTTAAATATTTTATAGAGGAAAAAAGTCCTTTTCTTTCATCTTGAAAACATATGCACGGCTGTAGCTATTGTTTATATTTTTAAAATGTATTTCTGCAATTTGTGTGTTTTAAAATGGTACTCATTCATATAGAACAGGAGTTTCCTAGAAAAAACATAATATTGTAAAACAATTACATAAAAAGAAGAAAATCATTTCATGGCAACTTAATAGTAGCTCAATACACAGAGTGTGCCTACAGGTAAAGTTTGAGGGCATGGTCTTCAGGAAAATGTGATTATAAGACTGATCAATGTAGTGTTCCAATAAATAATCAAACCATATTGTCCTTTCTGCAGATGGCATAAATGAAATGTAATTATTTTGACCAGGATTTTTTTTGTTGTTGTTGCATTAATTCCATTAATTATACCATACTATTGTGCTGCCTGACAAATGAATTTCAGGCTGCAGTGGAATTTTTGTCTTTTTTTTGTCTTTGCTTATTTGTTCTCACACACTGAATGGAAGAATGCAGACTCACAGCAACTAATGAGGTAATTCGTAAACCTGTCAGCAACAGACATGAGAATTAATCTAGTGGTGGTCTGGTGAAAGGGGAGAAGAGGATTACAGGCACATGGTTGCCAGACAACACGAATCCACAGGAGGCCTGAAATAACACCTGAATTCCCTCTTCCCCTAAATCCCACTTGAACCTTCCACATTTGCACTGCATTATTTCCTTCTTTGTGCCTTCTTGCCAGTAGTGCTATGCAGGGTATAAACTCTGCAGCAGATGTGATACTGCATCTCCAGCACTCCTATTCACTGCACGAATGTCTGCTTGGGGCCCCCCTGAAGGAGACTTCTCAAGGATGAAATTGTGCCAAAACCCATAAGGGCTGTTTATTGCCTTATTACTTTTATTCTATATGATTCTTAGCAACATTAGCATGTTTTTGAGAATGTACTAAGAGACAAAGCAGGACTTCATTACTAATGTCATGTGTATTTTATTTTCTTAAAAGGAAATGAGGAGAGCAGTCCCTCATGCAACTTCATGGTTGTTAGTTTTATTCTGCAAGGAAGTGAGAGGGATCATCTGTATCTGCTGCTATTCTTTGTTTTTCATGGGGGAGCAAGAAGTCTTACTGGCTTTACTGTTGCTCTATTTTTCCTACTCACATTCTAAGGAGAGACATCTGGGGAGAAGGCTATGAAAATGTGTAGGAGGAGTAGCACCATTAAAAGCAAGGGAAGTTTTATAATAACCCAGGAGGAAAGTTTCCCAACAGGAAAATCAAATTTGGAGGAGAAATTACTAAATGGAAATTAAATTATCAAGATGCTTGTATAATTGTTGTCTTACCTGTATTATAAGTTTCCAGGTAAATCATGAGTTTTTATGAGTAAGACCAATCTGTTTTGTTGTTCTATTGCTTGGCAAGCTTTATGACTATCTGGTTACACAGTTCCACGCTACTGCTGATCTCCACTGGTTATCTGCCCTTTCATCCTTGCCATGCTGAGAAAAGGGTCCTTGGCAAAGCAATAACTTTTAGCCTTGAAGTGGCCACGCAGAAGTGAGTTCTGTTTGACCTTTTCTTGACACAGATGCTCAAATTCTTTGTGTGTCATGATAAGACCACCACATCTTCTAAGACAAGTTCACCGAACAGGTAAGACTTCAGGAATTTTTACAGGTTTTACTGACACTCATACACTATACTTGAGCGGATTATTTATTGGCAGCTCTCAGAAGAATGTTCAAACCCCGCATTCCACACCAAATTCTTATGTTCTCAGTCCCTTGAACACTGCCATAATAATAAGGATGAAAAAACCTATTAATCAATAATGAGAAACTTCACATCTGGCTTATACTTTGGAGATAAGAAAGATGAAGATTTGATCTCTCGCCCAACAAGTACATGGGTCATGACTGAGGTCATGGATTTTTCAACGAAAAATCTTGTCAAGAAAATCAAATCTGCTATCACAGGACAAGGTTTTGGGGGTAAAAAGGGAAGGTTAACATATAAATTAATTTTAGTAAGGTTTTACAGGAAGAATCCAATCCAGAGAAAAGTAGCAAAACCCTTCAGAAGTCAAGCAAACATGATCTTCAAGGAAGAACTGAACAAACTCAGGTTTCTTGGCAGTAAGAGGAGAATGCTGACCAAGGCATATGAGAAAAATACAAAAGTACAGCAAAAGTTGGTGCAAAAAAGACAAAATAAACTGCTTCCCAAATCTGTAGTCAGTAAGACAAGATACAGCTTAAGCTGATACACGGAAAAGTTTGTGCAGACATGAGGAAAAATAAGAAAAGCAAGTTAAATTAAACATTAGGGTATGCTGTTGGATGGATAAAGAGTATCTCAATTGTTAGAGACTTTCAAGAACTGGTCAGACAAACAAGGGTCAAGAATAATACATCTTGATACTGCCTTCCAAGGGCTTGATAGAGGAGATGTTATCTTGAGGCACCTACTGACCTTTCAGTTTTATAATATATATACTTGGGTCTAGGTACTGAAAATAGCTGAACCCTTTTTAGTAGAATACACTCTTCTTTAACAGTTCTGAGCTGATGAAAAATATTCTAGAATGTTTGTCCCCCCACGTAAGTTATTTAATTAAAGCTGCATTCTTGCATATTGTTACTTCTGGTTTTTTAAATCATCTTATTTTTTTCCAAGGGTTAGGTTGCTTGTAAATAAGACTTCACTTTCCAGTCATCAGTTAAGGGTTTAGAAAACATTTCGCATAAAATTCTGACAGGAAAATTATCTGCTTCATGTAGAAATTGCAGAAACCTGTGTGAAGATTTTTTATCTGTTTCAGAGACCTTAGAAGCTCTGTTTTTCAACCTAAAGACGATGTGCAAGGGCAGTGGGAATAAAAGTTATCACCCTAGCATCCTGTTAATTAGCTGCCACCTTGTTTTAAAGACAAGGTGTCATTCAGCTACTTTATCCAATTCATTATCTCTCTCCTGAGATTGTAAAGCAGTAGAATAATGATTTCATTTATGTGATGATGTGAACTGTCCAGCAGGAGAAAGTCTGAGATCATCAATTAAATTCCCAAAAGTCACTTATGGGGGTGGGTTAGCCTGATTAT
>WEIT01022929.1:589-15274 GCA_013389985.1 Dryoscopus gambensis | reverse complement strand
TTAAAGTCACAGGCGGCACAAGAATTTCTCATCCCCCCCAAGTTTTTCCAATTGGATTGAAGTCCTTTCTATGGCTTTGCAAGAAGCATTTTTAAGCTCTGCGCCAAAAGCGCAGCAGCCCTCTTTTCCCATCGCCATCCCGCTGCCTTCCCTCGTGGCCTCACCCCTTGTCCTCTGTTTCTGACTTTGGGGTTGCCATGTTCAGCTTCGTCCCATGTGACTTTACTTTTCTCTTCTTTCCTCGCTGACTTGAAAGAAAAAGTGTCTTCGTCGGTTGTGGTGTGCGGTGTTTCTTTGGCTTTGGCGAGTGCTGTGCTGGATACAAGGGTGCCCTGTTGGCCTCGCCGGTCCCGTGTGGGGTCTCGGTGGCCTCAGATCATCTCAGCCACGTGGCCTCGGTTACACGCTGCCCACGGAGCAGGGACAGCTCTCCCTGGGGGGAAAGGAGTTGAGGGGAGGCCTGGCCCGGACCTGAGCCTGGGCCCAGGGCCCTCTGCCTTTGGCCTCCCCTCAGCCCTTGAGGCAAAAGACAAAGAGGAATCTCCCGCGCTTGCACGGGCTTTTATACGCAAAACTGCAAAAGCAATTGGCCCAAAACCCCGTCAATCAACTCAGGTTCAACCCATTTCAGGCACCTGGGGACATGGGTTAGTGGCAGCCTTGGCACTGCTGTGGGAATGGGTGGACTTGATCATCCTAGAGGACTTTTCCAGCCTAACCAATTCCATGACTCTGAGATCAGGACCATGAACTGGGACCTCTCTGTGTAACTCCTGCTGTTCTCCCACCCTTCTGCTCCTCCCTGCCACCCTCAGGACCTTGTTCAATTTAGGTGCAGAGAAGACTGTCCATTTTTTCTTTAAGTATGACTAAAGATTATTTTTAATGTTTTATTTAAAACATAACTCCCCCATAATTATTAATTCAATAAAACTTTAAGACATTTAAAACACGGGCCCCAGAGCAACTCTCCTTGTTCCAGGGCCTTATAACCATTGTTTGGCAATCAAATATTGAATATTTTAATAATATTTGAAAAATACTCCATACTTGAATAATATTTTGAGAAACCATTCAATGACTTTTGTCCATCTGGTCTTGCCTTGACCATCACCTGACCTTTAACCAGGAACATGAGCCCTTAGTGAACTAAACCCAAGTCTGTGGCTGTGGCACTGTCACTCTGCGCGTTGTGGCTTTGTGCTGGAGCTGCTGCTCTCAAAACCAAAAGGTTTTGGCTCGTTGTGCAAGTAGGGATTGGGGAAATGGAGGTGAACTGTGTCCAGCTTCTGTGGGAACAGCATCTGACCATGAGAGGAGTGAGGACCACCATATGGGGGTCGGGGAAGGAGATGGAATATCCAGCATTGATGTTTGCTCCTGAGGGATGCACTCCCCTCATAGGCCATCCTGTGTCCCTGCCCACGGCAGGAGTTGGAAGGAGAGGAGCTTCAATGTCCCTTCCAAGCCCAGCCATTCCAGGATTCTGTGGCCAATGCAGATGACTGCAAGTGAGTCTCTTGAACTAATTTTGAGCACACATTGCAAAATGGCTTTTCAAAATGAGCTTTCCTGGTCAAAAATGGGCGGATGGAAACCAGAAATACTTGGAAAAGGGAAAATGCTGAGCGTTGCCCGTGGGGCAATAATTGTCCCAGACACTGGGACGGGCTGGAGAGCAGCTGTGGATGTTGTGGTGGCCACCAAGATGGAGATGAGCCATCCATATCTCCAGAGCGCATGAACATCCACCAGCAGCTAGAGAAAAGTAGACAGCCACTCAAGTGACTTCCTGCAACGAACCTCTGAGTGAGAGCTGGAGGAACAGGGAAGGAAAAGCTTCTTTGGGATGGTGAGGGGAGAAGAGAAATACAAAGTTAGAGAAGAATTTAAAAATCTTTCCAATTCCAGCCTTTAGCAAAAATCCTTGTTTTGGTGTTTCCTCCCAGCAACGTTGTGTTCACAAATGGCACCGCTCAGGCTCTGCAGGCATCAATTCTGATGTGCTGCGGGGATCCCATCCCTAAAACTCCAGGGAGGAACCCCGGGATGGATCCCAGGGGCTCTGGGGAAGGCTCATTCTGTGTTCAGGTGCCTCAGGGACCCTGTGGTAATTGGTTGCGTGGGGATGGGGTTAAACTTAAATATTCCAGCCGCGTTAGAGGATGGAAAGAGAAAACCTCCTGGTTTTGGCCAGACCGATGGAGCGTGTGAACTTCAGCTCAAGGACCTGTGAGTATCTTATTAACCAGAGAAGCTGAAATTTTAAGTGGTTTTGAGATTCCAGCTTTTTGCTGGATGGGGAAAATTGTCCTTCCCAAGTGTTTGCAGAAGCAGGAACCTCTCCATGAAGGCTTTTATGGAATATAATAAACAAATAACTCCAGGAAATCGTGAAGGTTCTTCCTGATGGCAAA
This sequence comes from Dryoscopus gambensis, assembly GCA_013389985.1. Classification (NCBI taxonomy): domain Eukaryota; kingdom Metazoa; phylum Chordata; class Aves; order Passeriformes; family Malaconotidae; genus Dryoscopus; species Dryoscopus gambensis. The sequence continues at coordinate 12,857 of WEIT01022929.1, read as the reverse complement.
ACGTACTCCAGTACATCTGAATCTTAATTCCTAACTCAAATTTTGTACGAATATTCTTCATATCAGCAGAACTGGGAGGCACACTGAGCAAATTGGCTGAAGGGTCGATTTGAGCCTAAAAGTCTTAAATTCAGCTCATCATTATTACCAGAAAATGTAAAAATAAATTGCAGCAGGAGAGTTCCTGCAGAGTTTTCCTTTCATCCCAGTTAGCAATTGCAACACTTCTCCAAACCCTGGGCTGTCTTTCAATCCCTGAATCTCAATTTCTTACGCCAATTCCTTTTAATTCCTTGTGATGCCAGGAAATATATTCCAAGAGATAAATTTAAATATATATAATTACATCTAATATATAAAATGAAATTATATATATTAGGGAAAAATTTATATGTATTAATTATATCTATAACTCCATATATAAAATAAACCTCCCTATTAACTTTTTTAATATATTAAAATGTTCATGCGTTTAATTTTATATATATATATATAGTGGGAAATAAATCCTCAAGCTGCCATTTAACTTACTGAAACTAATTTATAATTAACAATAAATAAACTAAGTTTATTTCACTAATTGTGTTTATTTACCAGTGCAGGTCTCCTCCTTATGGAGCTGCTTCCAAAGTCGTCCATTCCCAAGGGAAATTTCCTCCTCCAGGGGCAGGCAGTGACAAACCCCTCCCTGTGAATGAAGACAACAAACAGCAGGGGTTTTGGTCAAGTTGTGATGCTCTTTGTGAGGGTAAATTATTCCTGCCTTTCACGCTAACACTGGGAGAAATCCGGGTTTATTTCTGCCAGGAAATCTTGGTCTAGGAGATAAAATCTGATCAAGCAGAAAGGGCCCCAAGATGTGAGGGAACAGGTGAGTTTTACCCAAAATAAGACAGCAAGGAGTTGATTGGTTGCAAGGAGAGGGCTTGAGGTGAGAGCCTGTTCTCATGACAAATAATCATCCAAGCTCAGGGTCTCTGAGATGAAACCCAGGAATATATCTTGGAATCCATGGTTTGTGTTGGAAGGGACCTTATGGATCATCCAGTGACGATCCATGGGCAGGAACACCTTGCACTAGCCCAGGCTGTTCCAAGCCCTGTCCAACCTGGCCTTGAAGATCAATCATTTCGTAGCAGCACTACCTGGATTATTTCTCAAATTATATAAATTTATTTCTATTTGTTTGAACTGTATTATCAGCTGCTTACTCTTCTCAGTTCGTCATGGCACCACAACATTTTTGGGGCCTCCAGAGTTTTAAAACCCTTTTCTTTCTCCACTTCACACTTCTCACAGGAATGACACAAATATCACCATATTTAAAGGGTTTTTTTAATACACGAAATCTCTTCTTTGAACCTGAATTTCAGAGTTTCACAGGAAGGAAGGGAAGAAATTTGTTTTATTTTCATTTGTTCTGACTCTACAAAAAAAAAATTTTGAAGATGTCCTGACCTCTTACTGGTGCTTTGTCTCCTTTGGATATTCTAAACCAATGAGGTTTGGGGGTTGTTTTTGGGTGGTTTTTATTGTTTTCAGTTTGTTTCTCAAATTAATAGTGGTTTCCAAAGTCAGGATACATTACTGTGGTTAATGCTTTGAATCTGATGAGCAACAACCCCCTTAACTTCTTCAGGAGATGGAATAAACTTTCTGATGTGCAAAGTGATCTGTCAAACCCAATCAGTGGCTAAACCAGACTAAAACCATTAAAAACAAACTCAGTAGTGACCTTTGGCTACTTTAATATGTATTTTGAACCAAACACTAAATACCACAGTTCCTGCATCTCCAGGTTGTGTTTGCTGATAAAAATAAAGGTATTTTTAACGTGTTTGTGCAGAAAACAGGAATGTGCTGACCCTGCATCTCCACTTTCCTACAGCACCTGCATTAGGATGGCAGCCAAAGGAAATGGAACCCCCAGTGCTCACTTTGTCCTCTTGGGATTCTCCCAGCAGGACAATGTCCAGGTTGTTCTCTTTGTGGTGTTCCTGGTGATCTACGTGATCACCCTGCTGGGGAATGTGGGGCTGCTGGTGTTGATCCGGCTGGTTGCCCAGCTCCACACCCCCATGTACTTCTTCCTGAGCAGCCTGGCTTTCCTAGACCTCTGCTACTCCTCCTGCATCACTCCCAGGCTGCTCCGGGATCTCCTGGATGAGGAGAAGGTCATTTCTCACGCCGCGTGCCTCACGCAGTTCTATTTCTACGTGGCCTTTGCCATGGCTGAGTGCTACCTCCTGGCTGCCATGGCCTATGACCGCTACGTGGCCATCTGCAGCCCCCTGCTCTACTCCCTCTCCATGTCCCGAGGGATCTGTGTGCTCCTGGTGGCCGGCTCGTGCCTGGCAGGGCTCACAAATGCCACCCTCCACACAGTCCTGGCCCTCAGGCTGAGCTTCTGTGGCCCCAACATCATCGACCACTTCTACTGCGAGGGCCCCCCGCTCTTCGCTCTCTCCTGCACGGACCCCGCGCCCAACGAGCTGGGGATGTTCGTCACGGCGGGCTTCAACCTGGTTGCCACCATCCTGGCCATCCTCCTCTCCTATGCCTTCATCCTGGCCGCCGTCCTAGGCATGCGCTCGGCCGTGGGGAAGCGCAAAGCCTTCTCCACCTGTGCGTCCCACCTCGCTGTCGTGGTGGTCTTCTACGGATCCTTTGTGTCCATGTACTCCCGGCGCAGCTCCAGGAGCTCTCGGGAGCGAGACAAGGTGGCCTCGGTGTTCTACACCATGGTGACACCCATGCTGAACCCCTTCATCTACAGCCTGAGGAACCAGGAGGTGAAGGCCGGGCTCTGGACACTGTTGGGCAGTAAACGTTCAGCCAAAAACTAGTATTTCCTTTTTTATTTGGGTTTGCTGCCTGATGCTATTTTAATTTCAGGAATTTAAGCCCTTCTTGATCACTTGTAGAGTTTGAAGACCAGGGACTCTTTTTCTGTTCTGATAACAGCTACTGTGACCATTTCCTTCTTTTAGGACTTAAGAAGAGAAACTTTTCTATTTTCTCTCATAAACCTGATTGTGACTCCCTCTGACACCTGTATCTGGCTCTCTGGGTTTTTAGACATATCCCAGATAACGTAAAAATAAAATGCAGCAGGAGAGTTTCTAAAGTGTTCTCTCTTCTTCCCAATTAGCAGTTGCAGAACTTCTCCAAATCCTGAGCTATCTCCCAGTCCCTAAATCTCCACTTCTTACACCACTTCTTTTTACTTCCCAGTGATGCCAAGAAGCCAATTATAAATTTCAAGACATAAATTTATATATATTTATAATAGTATATATTGTAAGAAAAAAATACAAAGACGTTCTATATACAAATTTTCTTTATATACGTAAAGGAGTTTATATATTAAGATCTTTATACACGTAATTTTTTATATATATATAAAGAAGTGGGACATACACTTCTTCCATTGAACTGCCTGAAACTAATGGTGTTTATTTACCAGTGCAAGTCTCCTCCTGAAGGAGCTGCTTCCACAGTCATTAATTTCTAAGGGAAATTTCCTGTGTGCTACCACAGGGTGGGCAGTGACCCAACTCAAGGCCCAGGCTCGCCCAAGGAGCAGGCAGCCATCATCTGGATGCTCCTCTGGGTGCTGGTGGAATTACCCACCACTGCTCCCTATCCTGGCATTTCGATCATGTTTTGGTTTTATTACTAAATTGGTGTTGCTTAGTTTTGGGCAATTGTGTGATTTCCCCTCTAAAATAAATCATGAAACACAGAGGAAGGAAGAACAAACTGTGGGAAGTACAGTGAAGCTAACCCCAGAAGGAGAGGCAGGAATGCTGACCAGGAACAGATATGGGGTAGAGACAGTTACAGAATCCCAGGATCATTTAGGTTGGAAAAGCCCTCTGAGGTCATGCAGTCCAGCTGCTAACCCAGCACTGCCAAGGCCAGCACTAACCCATGTCTGAGCTCATTCTGTAGAAGTGAGACCTGAGAGCCCCTTCCAGCGCCTAAAGGGGCTCCAGGAGAGCTGCAGAGGGATCTGGGCAAGGGCCTGGGGTGGCAGGACAAGGGGGGATGGCTTTACACTGCCGGAGTATTTAGACTGGACATGGGGAAGGAATTCTTCCCTGCGAAGGTGGTGAGGCCCTGGCACAGGTTTGCCAGGGAAGCTGGGGCTGCCCCTGGATCCCTGGGAGTGTTCAAGGCCAGGGTGGACAGGGCTTGGAGCAACCTGGTCTAGTGGAAGGTGTCCCTGCCCATTGCAGGGGATGGCACTGAATGAGCTTTAAGGTCTCAACACAGTCCCATGGCAACACACTGACCCTCCAGCTTTTTGGCTCCAGGGCCTGGATCTGACAAACAGAGATGCTGGAGAAGTTCACTTTGTCTTTAACAAGGAAGGAAGTTTCTTCCTTGTTTTTCTTTGCTAATTAGTCTCTCATGGCTCATTAAGAAGAATGAGACAAATTGGTGAAAAGTCCTCTGAGAAGCTCTGTGATGATGATTAGGAAAGTTTCTTGGCAAAGCCCAGAAGATCTTGTTAAGGTGATGATTCCTTGAAGGGTGGTTGGCCCCCAAGGATCCCTTCTTGCTCTGGGAATGGGAGCAGAATTTCCCCTTGTGGTGGAAATAGCTGTGACCACCTGTATGGTGGGACCCTGGAGCTCAGACCTGCTGGTGGGCTTTCTTAATTCTTCATTAAAACCTGAGAATCTTGAACTGAAGGAGAGTGGGTTTACACTGGATATAGGAAAGAAATCCTTCCCTGTGAGGGTGGTGAGGCCGTGGCACAGGTTTCCCAGAGAAGCTGTGGCTGCCCCATCCCTGGAAGTGGCCAAGGCCAGGCTGGGTAGAGTTTGGAGCAACCTGGGATAGTGGAAGGTGTCCCTGCCCATGGCAGGCAGTTGGAATGGGATGAGATTTAAAGTCCCTTCCCACCCAACTTCAATATCAAAAGTCTCTGTCTTGCCAAGCCCGTTATCATTTAATTATATTGATTCCAACATCTTCATCCAGCTCCAGATCCACCCTTCCCAGGTGGAAGCCACTTTCCCCCAGACCTAAAACACCTCTTCTCCAGCTGTTTTTTTCCAGAGAAAAAGGCCACTGTTCACCATCCATTTCCTTTTTCAAATGGAAGTTGATTCTCATATAACTCCTCAGAACAGAACATCTACACAACACAACGCTCAAAATTTTTCTGCTTCCACATTTCCCTGCTGCAGCCAAGGCCTATCTCCCTGTGGAGTCAGAACTCATCCCACCCCTCAAAGGCGTCAACAGGTGAGGGACAACCAAAATCAGGTGTGTGGAGAAGAGGAGGAAGAGGGGGAAGTGTCTGCTGACCTTATCCAGATCACCCGAATTGTGAAAGGAAGTTGCAGGACTGCACTCAGTTTACCCTCAGAAACAACAAATATTCTTTGTAATTTGTTAGGATGAGCAGAAATTAGGAGGTTTTTTCCATTAGAAGTGCCGGCCAGGAAAAGATGAAGGATTGCTGTTCTCCCCGCAGTGTTGTGGTCATTCCTGTACCTTCTTTATTGAGCCATGATTTGGAGAACTGTTGTGTTCGGGCTTTTTTAGGGCCTTTTCCAGACCCAAACAGCTCCCAGCTATCCATAGATCAGCTGTTAAGGATTCTTCCACCTACGGAAACTAGACATGTGCTTTCATTTGGGGTGAAATACACTTGTTAGGTTTTCATGGTGTGTTTTGGCACTTGGACACTTGCATTTCCCTTGATATTCCAAGGTGAATCTTGAAATCCTGACTTGCATCAGTTTTTTATCCTTCAAAGTCTGGAAAAAATGCACTTTTTAAGCCTTTTATCTTATTTTTTTACCAATCAAATTTAAAAATACTCTTCCTCTTCCCAAATGCTCCCTCTCACCCCAGAAGCTCAACTCTAATAAATAACTCACAGGTAGTAATGAGGAATTTTATTGGAGTTTAAGGATAAGGAGAATAATCTCGCAAGAAAAGTACATATTGATCAGTGCAAAATAAGTTATAAACCAATAAAACTGTGATTTGTTCTTCCTGAGAGAAAGAGAGCTTTAATTGGAATAATACCCTGGAATGATTCTGAGTGACTTCTGACAGGCTGGTGGCTGCAAAGGGAATTCCAGTTTGAGGCTCCCACGCCTGGTTTCCTTCCAAGGAATATGTGACTGTGAGGTCTATTTCTTCAGGATAAATATTGTAATTGAGTTTTATGAGGAACTGTGGAAGAACCTATATAAAATTGTGAGGATCGGGGAAAAATCCAATTATTTTAATGGATCATCTCTTACTTTAGAGGAATGGTTCACTTCCACAAGGGCATGGAGTGGCAGGACAACGGGGAATGGCTTTAAGCTGAGAGGATGTTTAGATGGGATTCTGGGAAGAAATTCTTCCCTGTGAGGGTGAGGAGGCCCTGGCAGAGGTTGCCCAGAGAAGCTGTGGCTGCCCCTGGATCCCTGGAAGAGTTCCAGGCCAGGTTGGATGGGGTTTTGAGCAGCCTGGTCTAGTGGAAGGTGTCCCTGCCCATGGTGTGTAGGACCAGATGATCTTTAAGGTCCATTCCAACCCAAACCATTCCAGGACTCCCTGATGCCATGAGTTGCACCTCTCTGAGGCCGGCAGTGGTTTAACATCCTCCTCCTGCACTTCCCCAGCGCTGCCTTCACCTCCTTGTTCCTCAGGCTGTAGATGAAAGGGTTGAGCATGGGGCTGACCACGGTGTAGAAGACAGAGGCCACCTTGTCCTGGCTGCCATGCCGGGATGCCGGCTGCAGGTACATGAAGAACAGCGTCCCGTAGAACACGGACACGGACGCCAAGTGGGAGGCACAGGTGTGGAAGGCTCTGGCCCTGCTGGGCGCCGAGCGCATGCCCAGGATGGTGTGGAGGATGCGGCCGTAGGAGAGCAGGATGACCACGCTGGTGGCCAGCCCGTTGGCGGTGGCCAGGGCGAAGATGGCGGCCTCGCTGCCGCGGGTGTCGGAGCACACCAGCCTCAGCACGGGGATGGCGTCGCAGAAGAAGTGGTCGATCCGGCAGGGCCCGCAGAAGGAGCCCCCAAACGTGAAGCTGGTGTAGACGAGGGCACTGAGGGAGGCCACGAGGTAGGAGCAGGCCACCAGCTGCCAGCAGGCCCGAGGGGACACGACCGCGGCGTAAAGCAGGGGGTGGCAGATGGCCACGTGCCGGTCGTAGGCCATGGCGGCCAGGAGGTGACACTCGGCCGTGACAAAGAGAGCAAAGAGGTGGAACTGTGTCATGCAGCCGGCCCAGGAAATGGTTTTATTCCCAAATAACAGGTCAGTGAGCATTTTCGGGGAGATGACAGTGGAATAGCAGATGTCAGCCAGGGAAAGATGGGCGAGGAAGAAGTACATGGGGGTGCGGAGGCTGGGAGCCACCCAAACCAAGACCAGCAGCCCTACATTTCCCACCAAAGTGACGACGTAAATCAACAGAAAGAGCCCAAAAAGAGGGGCCTGTGCCCATGGAGTGTCTGTAATTCCCAGGAGGATGAATTTGGGCTGCGTGTGGTTTCCTCCCATGGCCAGGTGTTACCTGCTGAGGCAAAGGGAAGAAACACATCAAAATGGTAAAACTCAGAGTTTAGCTTTAGGGTCATATTTAACTCCAATCAATCACCATTTTAATTGCCATAATTTGGTATTTTCCATATATTTTCCACACATAAATTCTATACTTCTTTACTTATCAGCTGAGGTGCTTAGAAAAGTACACAGAGTTTGAAGTAACATGAATGGCAGATTTGTTTTTCCATGCCTAGATGTGTAAAATTATGGATTTATTCTGGCACATATTAACTCAGAATGAAAAAAAGAATCGGATATCTATTCCCTTATGGTTTGAAAGAAATTTGTTTCAGAAGACACCTCAGAGGAATCTCACTGGAGATAACGTAAACCTGGAGAGGGAGAAAGTCCCAGTGCCAGTGAAATCCCAGATTACACCACATTAAGAACACTTTTCCTTGGCTTTTAATTATTAATCCAGTCCATCAAACTGTTATATTATATATCATTCCAACTGGATAAAATTCCCATGGATAAATTCATGTTTTATACCTTTCAGAGCTCCAGCAGGCTGAAACATCCAAAAACCATGGGGATTTAGATAAAACTTACTTGGAATGGGAGCGAACTTTAAAACAATTCAATTCCAAAGGCTGATTTGTTAACGACTGTATTCTGCTGACAATTCTTTATAACTAAACAAGACTCATCCTTAACACTTCCATAAATCCGTTTATCTAGCTTTAGCTGCCTAAGGAAAATAAAACCCAATTTGCACAAGCCATTACTCCCATTTATTAGAAAAAGTCCTACTTTTGGGAGGCTGTTTTCCAACAAAGCCGCAAAAAAGAGGATATGAGGACATGAAGAAGGACGTCAACTTCTTTCTCTTGGATTTACAGCTCCTCCTGTGCTCTTGCTGCGGTGGTGGGAGCCAAAGGTTTATCCCAAAAGCAGCAGAGAACATCCAGGCTGATGTGGAGAGGGATGGGCTCCTTTCCTGACTCTGACAGCTGAGCCTGTGGGTGCCAGGGCTGTAAATATGTTCTCTCTGCTCTCCTGGGATAAAACCCTCAGGGCTCCTTATGGCAGAGCAAATAAACAAAGAAAAGAGAGAGAAAAAAAGGGATAGAATGGAATCCTGAAACTTATTGCGCTTCAGAGATCTCAAATCATCACGTGGATGAGCCACCACATCACAGGGACACACGGCACCAGCGATGACCGGCTGGTCAGAGGGCCCCCAAGTGTCACACAGAGCACCTCTGGCTCCGGCTCTGGAGCTGCTGATGCCCCTCTATGGACACCAGGCAGCCCAGTTTTCCTTCAAGGATGGGATTATCCACGGTGAAGTACTTGCAGCCTGGATGTCCGCACCTGAGCAGGTGGCTCTGAGCACTTTCAGACAGCGATTAATTGTCTCAGAGTGAATTAATCTGCATTAATCACGCCATCTGTGGGCTCCATCCACACCTTGACCCACAAACCTCAGCCCAAGGAGGTTGTTCCCCTCTGGAATGATACTGGAGAACTCCTGGTTTCCAGTTTCACAACACGTGCACATCTCTGGATTCCTTTAATCTGCACCTTGCCTTGATCACAGATCCAACCCTGACCAGGGACTGACTTGGTTTTTGGATGCTTCAGCTTGCTGGAGCTCATAAAGGTATAAAACATGAGTTTATCCATGTGAATTTTATCCAGTGTGAATGATATATAATAGAACAGTTTGACAGACTGGATTCATCATTAAAATAAATACCTGATAAATAAAACAATATAGAATTTAGGTCAACACTGGACCTGCCTCATTGTCACCAGCTCACCTGAGAGTCACAGACTCTCACGTGTGGTTTGGAGTCTTGGCTCAGAGAACATCAGGGGGGTTGGAATAAATCTGGTTCTGATTTATAAAGTAAGCTGGAAGGTGGAAAAATAAGGTTTTTGGGGAAGTCAGTGGTGATTTGGTGCAGTAACAGTCCTGGAAAAAGATAAAATAGATCTGATTTGGGTCAGTGCCAAAGAAATGGAGCAGAGAGGGTCATGAAAGCAAAAATTGTCGTTGTTCTTGGAACATGCTCCAAGTTTTATACTTAATTACCTGATAATTATTTAACTTTTTTTACAAGTTGTTTTGCCTTCTTGGTCATTCTTTTCTAAGTATCAAAAGTTTCTTATGGAAATAGCTGGATTTCCTGCTTTTATTTATTATTTTGAGAAAAGAGGGGGTGTTTGAAGTTGGGCCTGGAGGGTTGGGACTAAAGCAGGAACGAATGGGAATCAGTGGTGAAATGTTGAGCACAGAAGCTCACCAAATTCCAACACTGCTGTTAAAATACTGTTGTTTGCAGAGCTACACCCAAGCAAAACATCAGCACCAGCTGGATGATCTTTAAGGCCCCTTCCAACCCAAACCATTCCAGGATTCTGTGTGACCCTGCACGGGTCTCTTTGGACATGGCAGATCCTCTTCCAGGCTGCCTGGAGCCTCTTCATCCCTCCAATCCCACCTACGAGATCACAGGATGTGCTTAGTGTTACCGGTAACTGATAGATGAATAAATCCCATCTGTGGATCCAAGCTGTGCCTTGTGGGCAGCTGAGATGTTCCTGGGAATGCCTGGAGCAGAAAAAGAAGGTTGAATGGACTCTGGGTCATGTTCTGACAGGTGGGTCCTGTACAGACCTCCCGGTACTAAACCAGGAGCAGCCTGGAAGCCTTTGGGGTTCATTCATTACCTGGAGGCTTGGATCAGCCCTCACCTCCTGTAATCCCAGCCAGGGATCCATCCAGAGGTAATTAGGACAGCCTAAAGTGTTTGCAATGGATACCTGGAGTAAACCCACCCACTGACCCCAAAGTAAAGTTATATTCACTATAAAAATGAAATAATATTTCTTTTAGAGAGTGTTTTGCTGATGGAGAGGGTTCCTCAGTGAACCGTCTGATCCTGATGCTCCACTGGTGAGGTAGGAATTGGATTTTTATCTTTAATCCTTTTATTCTGATTTGTTGTGTTATCAGGGACAGGGAATTCTGTCTGGCCCTTTTTTCCACGCCCTCATGCCGGGGCTCTCACCCATACCTTGTTTTCAGCTGGAAGTGAAGTGGGATCATGGAGGTTTGTGAGGGAGAAGAAAATCCAGTAACATGTGGGTGTTGGTGCACACATTCAACCCAAGAATGTTTTGCATTTTATATATAAATATCTGGTATAATGTACATTTGCTACTGGATTTTAATATATATTTATAACTTTGGATCAGAACGGATATCTAGGAGATCTCTGGCCCTAGGATGGCAAGTGATACATCTATATCCACATATATTTATGGATATGGGGTTTGGAGCACCATGCTCTAGTGGAAGGTGTCCCTGCCCATGGCAGCAGGGTGGAACTGGATGATCCTTAAGGTCCCTCCCATCCCAAACCATTCCAGGATTCTATGAAAGGTGTTGGGATCCCCTGGATAAAGTTGATGTGGGTTTAACGAACGAGACACTCCAGACTTCCACGATTTCATGGCTGGATCAGGGAGCCATGAGCTCCACCCATGAAAATCCCTTTCTAAGAAGGATGGGAGGACAACATCTAAATGGAATAATTTGCAGTTTTAATGCAGTTTGGAGATAATGAGATATCACCCATAAGCCAAGTCAATGAATGAATGAATAAATAGCTCCCTATTTGAAACTGGGATAAATTTCCAGGCTCAATTGAACCAACCACCTTTGCCCTGTCCTTTTCCCACCCCCAATTTCTGCCTTTCAAAGCCTTCAACAAAGATACAATTAGTTTTCCACTTGATGCCTCTGGTGGTTTGTTAAAAACAAAGGGAGGAATATTATCAGTGGAGTTTGTATCTGGAGATTTGCACTTTGGCAGTGGGGAAAAGGGACTGAAGAATAACAAAACAAGGCAAGAAAAAAACCTGAACAACCTGAAATAAAAAAATGGAGGCTGATAATTATTTAAAATTCTCTTTTTTAGGCAAGAAATAACTCCTGACAGAAACTGTAGCTCCCTCATTTCTCCATATTCTGGGTGAAAACCTGGTTCTGGAAAAGATGACAAATCAACCTGGTTTTTGTAGTCAAAAAAAAACCCCTCTCCTTGTCAAAAGTTGCATTTCATCTACTGAATTACATCAATTCCTGTTTTTACACAAACAACTTCTTTTTGCTCCTTTAGTGCACCGTGGTGCTCCGTCATCAATCCCAAGGGATGTTAAAGAGCCATAAAAGTCCTTTTAAGGGATGCAATGGAGAACTGGAAGGGGGAAAAGGTTAAAAAATATCCATCAGCATTTCCTGTATGTCACCACCATCTATTGGACATTGCTGGGAACATCATCTCCTTTTTATTTTACATAAAAACTCCTTTTTTCCTCATGTTCCAGTAAGCCTTGGGTAGCAAAGTGCCTTGTTCTTGCTCAGGAAACTGAGAAAGAGGCAAGAAATAAAACAACGGCATCGTGTGCCCGGTCACACCAGGATATTTTATTTCCCAAGCATCAGCTCCTGAGCCTGTTGAAAATATTGGATAGTTCAAGTTCTCCTAACATTTGGAAACGATGCTTTAAACTGCACTTTAGTTTGGTCTCAGCATAATTTTCAGCTGGTGCTTCAGGTTGCCTGAATCCTTCAGGTGGGCTTCGATGGGGTGTTAGGAAGAAATTCTTCCCTGAAAGGGTGCGGAGGCTCAGGAATGGATTTCCCAGAGAAGCTGGGGCTGCCCCTGGATCCCTGGAAG
>WEIT01022928.1:241563-257072 GCA_013389985.1 Dryoscopus gambensis | reverse complement strand
AGGTCCTTTCCAACTCAAACCATGAAAACAAGGCTGGTTTTGGTCATGGAAGCGGCCTTGCTGTTGGCTGAGGAAGCACTGGCAGATGCCCGAACGAGTTGTACTGGGGGATAAAATAAAGACATCTCTATGAGGAGAGTGAAACCAGACGTGTCTGTCCCAGGTGCAAACGTTAGTTTCTATTAATTACACCCAATTAATACAGCCCTAATTTTTTCCTTGGAAATACTGGTACTCATGAATAAAAATTTCGTATTCTAATTTATACAAAGACCTGAAAATTGGCATTTCTCGGAGGTTTGCAACCTCCCAGACCCCTGCAATTGCTGCATCTAAAATACAATCAAAACCTTCATTCCCATATTTTAGCTATCCTTTATTGGCATTCTCATCTCACTACAAATATCCTGGCCACGGGTGCAGCAATAGCTACCTGACCTGTGGGTTATCTGTTCTGATGACATCTCTTACGGACCTCATGAATACTTCTTTAGTTTGTTTTGCATTAAAAGTTTTACCAAAACTTGATTAACAGAAGGAGCACATAAGAATTTGTGCTGAGAATTCTTTAAGTCACCGTTAGAGAGCAGCAGAGGTCCATGGAAAAGCTTTTAATTCAGCAGGTTATTTTTGTGGTTAATTCAAACAGAGAGGCTTGATACCTTTTTGGTACTCTTTGCAGTCTGGCAAATAGTCTGTTTTCCAGCACTGAATCAACAACATTCCTCTTTCTTGCTTACCACCATCACTCGAGGCTTTGCCTGTTTGACAGAGATAATAGCAGCTATTGTCAGTAAAACCTCCTGACTCATAAAGAAGTTTATTCCTGCTCTGCCTTCTTCAGAGAGTAACTTTACTTCAGGACTCAAAGGACTGGATTCTTCCTGCCATCCTTGCCAGACTTCATTTTATTTTTTACATGACAGGAGGACAAAGAGAGTCCACTGTAATTCAGATTTACATGGAAACACCGTTCTTTGCTGTTTTGCATTAGTTTGGGACAAAAAAAAATGTTGTATTTCACAGTTTCAGTCAATTGGATGTCTCATTTTGGCACATAGCTGAGGTGGGATATAGCAAACTGAGGTGACTGAGCGCCGAATCTTCATCACTCAAAGTGTGTACATTAAAGAAATGAACTGAGGAGAAGACTCCTGTTGTCTGTGTGACTGAGGCAGGGAATGGGGGTTTGAGTACACACCATGACAGGTAATGGGCTCTTTCCTGAGGGGGTCTGCCTGCCTGTCATCTGCTCCCCAGCATTTTCTGGCTGAGAACCATCTGTATCCATACTCACACTCCTGGTTTCCATAACACTTTTCCTCCATAGATCCCTAATCACATTGCAAACATCGGTACATTTAGCTTCACAAACTGTCTTTCGACATAACGGATTGTTAATATAACCCATTTTACGGTTCGAGGGAAGTAAAGAGTCGAGACCAACAGCAGTTCAGAGCCATCAAATCCTCAGCTGGAGATTCTCCAGGATTTCAAGATCCCTTCTTCCATTCCCATGCCCTCGCTGCCGAAGAAACATAAGTCATGCAAGTCACTATCTCAATTATAAGAGAAAGTCAGTGGCTGTGCAGCCCCATACTTTGACAAGCAAAACTACTCCTAATAATGCAGCTTTATACCTTTATTATTATTTATTCGAGCAGTTTTGTACTGCTTTTCTTTTTAAACTGCTAAAGTGCCTCTGTGTGTGTAGATTGGAAAGAGGCTGCTTTTATAGTAGTCATTGCATTTATCTGAACTGATTTTACAAGAACAAATGCGTAAGATCCACAGAGCATCAGAAATGTTTCCCACTTCTCTCAAACATAGACACACAGTGTTTCAGGACATCCATTAATAATCCCTGCTCTGGGGAGCGCCTCACTATCAAAGTGCTGGGTTGGTTTATTAGTTTACAGGTTATTACTTCTCTAGTTTAGATTTCTCTCTTGTATCTTTTATGATGCAGAATATAGACTGTGAGCTGGAACCTCGGGTGCAGCTGGGCTCTGGGCTGCGCAGCCAAGGAGAGAGGAAAGGAATTAGTTTGTTCCATGATGCAGGAGCTGCTTGGGAATTATTTTGACCCTTGTTATAAATCAGGTACATGAAGTGGAGCTGCCTGTGAGTACATTCCTCGGGCCAGACAATATCAGAGCACTCTTCTTCCCCATATTACTGTCACAGCAAGGTCGGGGGTGTGGGTGGTGCGGGGCTGTGTGAGGGATCTCTCTACGGGGCCATTGTAAAAGAAGTAGGAGGGACGGCAGAAATTCACCTCGTGGATTTCTCCTTTCAAGCCGTCCCCATTGCATTTAATTAGAGTCTGTCAGAGACGGTGTTCAGAAAATAACAGTGAGTCAAGACCCTGGGGGAGAGGCAGGGAGAGGAGCAAACCTGGGGCTGTTCATCCCCAGCAGTCGGGTCTCCCTGGCCTTTGGTGCAGAGTGAAACATGGCTTTGAACCCAGCTGTCCGCAGTCAGGAGTCACCCCTGTGCACCTGAAGCTCGCTGGTTTATCTCTGGGTTTCTAGAGCTCCTCCTGACGCAGGTATGAGCCTGCCAAACATGACCACAGTGCAGCTCTTTCTGCACATGAGCAGAAATGGGACATCAGGTGTGCAGGGGAGCCTGAGGTTGGAGTGTGAGCTGCTGAGTAGTTCAGATGTGTCCAGGATTAGGTGGTACCTGAAGAGCATCTCAGAGTTAAGGCTCTGAGGCTCTCAGTTTATGTGCTCATATCTTGAAGGAAGATGAGGGGATTCTGTCTCTTTTGTGCATTGGCCCCTTTTCTGTGCTCCCTAGGATAACAAGATTATCAGTTCTTATTCTGAGAGACAATTCTAAGAGGTTTGCTTTGTTCTGAAGTTGTCCCCATGGCTCTTATTGTATGGAATATCTCTTATTTCATTGATTGTGTAAGAGGAAGGCTCTTACATTCCATTAGGCATTGCAGAACCACTCCAACCTATTTTGTTGTTGTTGAAACATTTCTTTTCCCAGTGTAGGATTCAGCCAGCAAAAACCACAGTCTTACAAGAAAAAACAAACATAACACTTAAACCCAAATTGTTCCCTTTCTGAGTGAACTGCGCTCAGCTGCACATCTGAAATAGCAGTGCTGGATGTCATTACGTGCCTGAGACTGTCAGGTCACGCTATTGTTTTGGTTTCTTGCACTTGCAGCTTAGTAAGGAAGCAATATGGGAATGTTCATTAATGTTTGTGTCAATAGTAACTGCCCACACATGAGCACTAGCAGATTTTCCTGAGAAAGCTCAATGCACCGGGTAGGATTTAAAAACATGGCAGTAAGCCAGCATGCCCCGGCTGGGCCTGGAAACATCTAGGTAGCAATTTGACTGGTGCTCTGTGGAAGTTTTTTTAGTCAGATTTAGCGACCTATAAATAGAGGAGTACTCCAGCCCTTGTAGGACTTTTTTATGCTGTGTCATTGGTGTTTTCGGAGCTGCTGTGCAGGCTGGGGGAGGAGGATTACAGATCCATGGGGCTGAGAGGAGAAAGGAGCAACCTTGGTGCTGGGGGAGAATTTCGGGAAGGGGCTCCTGCTGAGATTGCGGATCCTGGCAAGAGTGAAGCAAGTCACACCTGCAGAAGGACTTTGCTGAGAACAGTTTCTGGGGTGCTTGATCTCCAACAGCAGTAGTTTTCATATATTCAGCAACCTTAAAACAAGCACATCTTAAATTTCTTTGCAAAAATTTCTCCAGAAATTATTTCAACAACCACTGAAATGAAAATGACATTCTGAAAATGTGTGAGATACATCTCCAGAATCACTCCAGACTACCTAAGAGAGCTAAAAGAGCTCCTGCTACCTAAAAGAGTCAGGATTACATCATGCAGTCAACCTGGTGCTGTCTGATGATAATTTTATCCTCGATATTTATCATGAGATAACAGCTGGCTGTTCTGGGCACTGTAGGCAGGGGGTATGGAACAGACAGAGTCATCATGAGGCAAGATTGAGTTTGAGTACTGTTTACATAATTTTCATTTGTCAAATAACAGCCCTACATAGATCACAACCATGACAGCGCCTGTGGATGGGATCATCCATCAGCAGATCTACCCTGTGAGCAGCAGAAGCTTTGTATTGCTGCAATGGCTGAAGGAATTATTTCCATGGATCAGTAAAGACAGCAGTAATTGCCTTAAAGCCCACTATAGTTCATGTAGGAGATTTTCCGGTGCTTGTGGTGGTCTGTCAGATGAGAGTCAACATGCAAATGGAGTGGATTGTAAAAATTATTGTGGCATAGCTTCTAAGAGTAAAACTCATACCCCTCTGTTCCTGAGAAGTGTGAAAGCACAGAAAATAGCGCCATGGCTCTTGCAGAGGTAACGAGAATGTCAGAGTATTAGTGATACTAATAGTATAGTCAGTCCTATAAATCACTTAATTGTGACAGCAAATTAAATAGTGTTGTTGTCTAGAATTCACCCACAGTTAAAATGATATATCTTGATGAGACAAATGCCTTCTGTGCTGCCAGTAATAAATTAGCTCCTCTTTCAAGTGAGAGAACAATTAAAAACTTGGTTGAAAAGGGCATACTTTCTCTGTGGCCA
The DNA here is from genome assembly GCA_013389985.1 of Dryoscopus gambensis. NCBI lineage: Eukaryota > Metazoa > Chordata > Aves > Passeriformes > Malaconotidae > Dryoscopus > Dryoscopus gambensis. The sequence goes on along the minus strand of WEIT01022928.1, from coordinate 252,479 downwards.
CTGATCCCTCAAACTCTGGAAATAATAAAGTGGTTCTAATAGTTGTTCATTGTTACACAGTTGAAAGAGGAAAAATCCATTGCCTCATTATGTTCAAGACAGTTATGAAATTGCATTGGGAATATTTGAAAATGTGAGAGGCATCTAATCAAATGGTTTCAACTTTGACAATGTCTCATCATTTGCAGTTCATAATGCTGCTGTTAACTTTTCGAGATATCAGTCAGTGCACGCAGCGGAAAATGAGAATAAATATTTACCTTGCATTTATATACTGCATAAATAACAGCAAAGTACACAGCAGACAAGTCATGATTCCATTTTGAGGGTTGTGTAACAAAAGTTTCAGAATTACAGGAGGTATTCATTTTTGCAACACTCAAATATGTGGAAGCATTCAGGCAGTTCTCAACAAAATGTGCAACCATGCCTTGTCGGTGAAACAGAACCAAAATGATTTCTGGATATTATGAATTACTTCTGCATATTAGGTGAAGATTGGCCTCATCTGATTTTTAGGACACTCTTTATAGGTGCCGAAGATGTTGAAGATGGTAGAAATGCCTGGTGTCTGAACGTCTCTTTTGTGATACATTAAATTTGTTTGCCATGTAGTCAAAATTATCATCCTTTGTGGTGCTTAAGTTTAGCCCATAAAACTGAAGTTATGCTGTAAGTCACAGTAAAGAATCCAAGTCAGACTTGCATAAAGACATTCCATGACCAGGCAGAAGAATGCAGGCAGGTGTCCTTTAGTGGGCTGTGGAGACTCTCAGATTTCTGTCTTCATCTCCCTATACTAAGCAGACTCACTGAAAAGGTGTGAGATTTTAGGAAACTGGGAGCTGTGTTGAAGGACTTACCTATGACAGAAGATTGCAAATACATTTGCGAAGAGTATTGCTATTTGAAAGATTTTGTGATGCATGTGCCTATACTGCAGGAATATGTTCTTAGAAGCGTTTCAAATCCTGGTTTGAAAATCCTGGTTCAAATTTCCATTTCAGAAAACTTGTAGAGTTTACTACATCTCCCCCTGTGTCTAGAGTGTAATCAAATAAATATTTCCTCTTGGAAGCAGATTTAATATTTCAAAGCCCTGCAAAATATTGAGTCTGTTAAAGTTGAAGTTTGAAGTTAATTTTAACTGACCACATAAATCCTTTTATGAACCAACATAAAAAGAAACAAGTACTGAAATTGTTTGTTAGTGCCATTCTAAGTAATGAGCTGAAGTTTGTGATAATTTAATTGTGCTTTTGATGGACTGTACAAATGTACTCTTAGAAGAAAATATAATTATATACCGGGGAAAATGGCATTAAAATGAGGTACTGTCCCTTATTTCATAGGTGCTTATCTCCTGTTTCTGCACAAGAAACATGATAATTAAGAAAGGCAGGTATGCTATCAACTTTTTAAGTTTCATCCTGGAAATGAGGTTGGAATATTCCATGAAGAAATCAATGTCATTTTCCTACTCTCTTCTGTCTCTGTAAGAAATGCTCTGCCTAAATCCTTCTTTGCTCTGCATTTGCAATTCTTCTTCTGTATCTTTAGGTGACTCTAGGCTGAGCTCATGTTTTTGTTCTCAACTTCACGTGAGCCTCCTTTTCTAACCCTTCCAAGAGCATTTTGGAACTAGTTTGCCCTGAAACCCTGAGATCTGAGAACACTGGAGGATTAGGTTTAAACTTGTTAAACTGAATTAACACTCCTGCCACATGATTCTGGCCTGTGCCAGTCCTTCTAATCTTGTTCAGAGTTTAGGATAATTTGTTTAGTAGTGCTGATCAGCTGGAGGTTAATTCAATTGGACTTTGGTTATTTATTCATGCCCGGATTTGCTAAGTGTCACAGCAGATACATGAGGTCTCTGTTACAGTTATGAGATGGCTTCATTAGTGTGACGGAGAGTCCATCTGGGTGACTTCCTTTCCTCAGTGCAATAACTGGCTGTCAGGGCTCTCTCCAGTGGAAAAACTCCTTATGTAACATCTCCCTTTCATTTGTGTCACAAGTGTATTGATTACAACTTAAAAGGCACTTCTCTGTTCTGATTGCTGGGATTGCCAATGAACTTTCTTAGAGGTGTCAGTAGTATTCCAGCTCTACATTTTCACTGATACCAGAATTTAAAAGAAAAGCACAGAAGTGTTTTAAAAGCCATTTATTATTAATTATGTGTTTGCATGCAGGATTTTGGTCCTTCTCTCTTCAAGGTCCACTTTCCTCCTGACTAAGGTGCTGCCAGTGCTGGGTTGGAACGTGGGCAGTCTTTTGCACTGTCCAGAATTAACTACCCAGAAATTGAAGACAAAAAGGAAGAAGAAAATTCCATCCTACTGAAACCTCTGGAGGAATTTAGGTTGGCAGAATGTTGTTACTCGAACTGGAATGTGGCCAGGACACCAGGATTAATGTTAGCACAAAATGCCATTTGATTGCAAGTGTTCGGATAACCTTGGATGAAAGTCTTAACTGAAAAGAGGCTCTTCTAACAGAAAAGGGCTCCCTGATGTTGGCTGGGACTTTGGTTCAGGGTTGACTCAGAGAATTTTTGCTCTTTGCTTCAGCAGTTTTTTGAATGGGACAGCTCTTGAATGGTAACAGATCTCCCGTACACAGCCTGCGGCACAGCAGATTATTTCCCAGAGAGGATTCCGTGCCATAGACTGATTTCTCTTTTTAGAGATGTTTCCTGATACGTCATGCAAACAGTACAAATAGGAGCCTGAAGGGAGACTTGCTGGGGAATGGTCCTAAAGATTAGAAGGCAGGACAAATGTTGAATGTTGAGAAGGTACTGGGACAAGCGGAGCTTCTGCAGCCACATAAATGTGGAGTAGCTATTTATGTCATGGAGTTGCTCCTGAGCAAGTGAGACCATCATTTGCCCCATTCTTGTTTTATTCTCCTCCCTGGATGTTTCTACTGTCAGTCCTCTAATACAGGTTACGGCTTGGGCTGGCAGAACCAGGTGGTTTCCAGCTAGAGCTTTGATGATTAAGAGCAGTGTTAATCAAAATTTCTTCTCTTTCTCTCATTTTTTTCAATTAAATTGTAAATCTGTGCTGAGGAACAGCCATTAGCTTCCAGGGAGTGAGAAATGTTCTCACATGCTTGGCCACCTTCAGAAAACCCTGTCACAGTTACAGACCATGAAATACAGTTTCCATCCAAACAACGTTCCCCAAACCAGCATTGGGACCAGCATTACAACTCAGCATTCTTTACAGAAGTGTATTTGCCGTTGACTTGGAAGCCACGTTAGATCTTTGGAGAGGAGTTTCTACTTTCCTACACAACAGTGCAACATGGATCCTGAGGCATCAGCTCCCACAGAGAAGCTGGAGACAGCAGGACTGATGTGTCTATAGCTGTCCTTGTCCCCAAACCTGCTGCGGGAGGGGATGGCTCTTGCACTGGTCCTGGGTCCCACGTGCCTGCACGGGGGAAAGGAAGGCATCTGGGGAGGATGTTGAGGCAACTTGCCATAACTTGCCCCCATTATGAAGGGGGCTACAAAAAGCCAGTGTGTGTTCCCAATGGACTGTATCCCTGTCTGGAGGAGAAAGAGTAGTGTGCAGCTCCATCTCTGAGTGCTCTCCTGACACTACAACTCCTTCTTTACAGTGAGGCAGGAGCTGCATGCAATGGGAGCAATCCTTACAGGGCTGTGTGTCAGCTGCGTGCGTGGATAAGCTGTATGTGAGCTTGAGACTTGCTTTGCTATTTGTTTTTGAGGGCAAAGCACATTACTGCTGTTATATGGTATGAATGTGACTTAAATTTTTAAAGTGGAGCTATTTTCCATTCTACCCAAGCTCCCCTAATATTTTTGCTTGTTTTCCATGAAAAGACACCCATTGTCCCTTTTCTTCCAGCTCAGTCTTCCCATCCCTTTCCTGCAGCACCACAGGCTTGTATATGAGCCAAGATATGATTCCTCTAAGAATATACTTCATTTAATATTTCTTTTTCCAGTCTTCATTATTTTTCATTTATAGGTTAACCAGCACCTGAGATGCTCAGTGCTTTCCCTAACGTTGCTTTGACTAGTTATACTTTTAAATTAAACATTTTTATTCTCCTCTCCTTCAGTTTGAGGGTTATTGTATAATTCTGCATTTAAAAAAACCAGCAAACGGAGAAGTAAGCACAGATACATTTTGCTGAGAAGAGATAGATGACCTGACATAAAGAATTGAACATACTATCCCACAGATATCCCTGCATCTGACAAAATAGGCCAAACTCATTCTTTACATGGCTCCACCAGGGATGAACAAGCCTCGGGGGCTGTAAGGAAGACCACGTGCTGACTTTTTGTTTCATCGAGTCCCTAGAACATCGAATATGTGCTTGATATGCAAGAGTAGTCTGAAATCTGCAATCAGCGCCACGAATGTAATTGAATCTGAGTCAGGAGAAGTGACACCTGCATGATGAAGAAGGGCATTCATTATGCTCTGTTCGGGTCTGTACCAGCCTACTTGTGCGGACAGAGTTCAGCAAGCACTGTCTTGGGCTGAGGGATCACACAATTGTGCTCCAATCATGACCTCCTATACATATTTCTGCTACGTGCTGGACACCTCAGTGCTCTGCTGGCAAGTGCATGAGCACACCCCCTCTTATCTACGTATCTGCTCTGTACATGCGCAGCAGCAAACAGAAGCACGTTGGACTTACGAGTATGAAAGGGGCAAAACGTGTCGTGTGACCTTCACGTGGGGGTGGCTGTCCTACTGAAAGATTGCTGCTGTCTTAGGGACATCAGTGTCAGTCCAGCCAGTCCAGCAGGCAAACCTGATACAGCTGTGAGGGTCTGTGGTGCTGTGCATCTCACACACCTGCTCCCCGTGGCCAACATTAATAACAAGACTTGGTACAAAAGACTAAAAGTCTCAAAGACAGCACATGAAGAGAGAAGGAGAGACCAATGCACATTGCCACTGCCTTAAAAGGAAGCATAAGAGGAGAAAATTCCTGAGTGATCTCTTCATGCTATCACCAGAAATGGTCCTTTTGGGAATGGTGCAATGAAGAGCTTTTGACAAAATGTTGTTAAAGGAATTTTTGTTGGAAATGTTATTTCGACACATCAGGCCGTATTGTTTTGATGACTCCCTTTTCAAAAGTAACTTTTAGGTTACACTGTTCTGCTTTGATGATTTTTCAAACAAAGTTGCCGTCATTTCACTTCATGTCGATTTTTTGTCCACGTTTTATCTTACATGGGAAAAGTGAGCAAAAGAAAACATTTGATTGACCCAAACTACCTGCAGGACATGCTAGTTTTGTGAAAACCTTTAAAATATTTCTTCCTTTTCCCCTGTTTGGGTGAAAATCTTAGGATGTCTCACCTTTTGGAGAAAGGACGACACACTCTGATGGGGCATCTGGCGGGGGGATCACCAGTGGGATTAGCCCTCAAGGGGGGCACTCGGGTGCCCTTGACAGGTGACTTAAATGGAGAAGGCAGCACATCTTGATGGGGAGCCAGAAGAAAAAGGCAGATGGCCTTTGCTCAAGGCAAGTGCATGGCAGTTCTCCTTTAGAGGAGGGAAGTGTGATGTGGTAGCAGGTAGAAGGACCAGACACACTCCAGCCCCTTTGGACTTTCAGTCAAGCCTGGAGTTCCATGTTCCTTCCCTGTATAAAGCCGGAAAGACCCAGTGTTTCTCCATACTTTGAGGAATTCTTACCCAAATCCCTTGAGTATACATACATGTGTGAAATCAGTTACTGAAAGCAAGAGAACGAAACTAATATGAAAGTAGGCAAGGTCCTCCAGAGAGAGGGATGCAAAATATGTATCCAATAAAACTTTTCTGATGATATCCATAAATACAGAACTGAAGTGCTGGTCCTGCTGTCCTCTCCAGTACCATTCCACCAGAAATGTGTAGCTCAGATCCTGAGTCATCCCCAAGGAGAGCAGTAGATGTTATACACTGGAAATAGTTTAATTTCTCACTGGCCCAAGCACAGTTCATCCCTCTTTCATCAGGCGAGAGGAAGATGAAGAATTTTAATATCTCCTGGTGAGATCATAGGACCTCTGAGTCCCTAGGCTTATTCAATGCAGTCAGTGCATTTTGCCAGTTCCATGCAGGAAACTGCAGGTTTGGGAGATGTTGGGCTCCCAGACTCCCCTGCAAGGGCAGAAGAGTGATGATGCTTGTGTAGAAAGTTGGACTTTTCTGTTTGCTCTGTGCGGGACCATGAGATCTCCATTTTCAGATGAGGGAGTCTCTTTTTTAGGCTCATGAGTTTATAGCAAGTTACTCTAATGGCTTTATTTCCAGAGGCAGGGGTGAGGGACTCACACTTGAAGAAACAGGTCTGTAGGAGATGTATTTGGCGGGATCTAACACTTCGTTTATGCTGGGAGACCGTAGCTTGCTACATCCATTCCTTGCTTAGTCCCAGCCTGCAAGCTGAGGTAGGGAGCTCGCATCCTCTACTGTCCTCTCCAAAATAGTTATTCCAGCATACAGAGAGGGTTGCCTCCCAGGAACCTGCCCTCACCCCACACTGATACCCTGGACATAAGTTTCCCTGGGAATAAGTGACTGATGGCTGCAATAACAAGGTGAGATCTTTGGAACAGCCAGCCCCCTCTATAGAAGAGTTGAAGGGCAAGAAAGATCTTTCAGACATCCTATGGCTATGAGATGGCTTTGCTTTGAACATAAACAAGAAGTGCATTTTCAGAGCACTTGGAATCCACAAGGAGAAAGGGAAAAAAATGAGGAAATCGAATGGCTGAGTTACTAACTCATCAGAGGCCAGTAGGGATTGTGGTAATACAAGCTATATTATATTGTCAATTTGTATTGTACATTGGGAACAACAAAAATCACGTTATTTTGAAATTAAGAATAACCTGGAGGGGGAAAATAAACTAACAGTATACCACATAGTTGAGAGGGAGAGAGAACTTGTACTTGGCAATAATCAATACTCATGTATGTCTTCTAATTGAGTCAGCCCGGTCTTCCTCCAGGATGTGACAGTGACAACTGAACTCCTCTTCCCATTTGATGGATTTGGTTCTGCTGCAGCTGTAAAGAGAGAGTGCACCAAAAATGGCTTTGGTTTGTCCTCAGCATCTGAGCACCAACTGCTGGGTCCCAAATATCAATCAGCCAGGCAGGACAGGGGCACCGGTGCTGTCTTGCCTGGGACAGTTGGGGGTCACAACCAAAGACATATCACCTATCTGTCTCCTCAAATCCCCAGCATTCAGCTGCAATCATGTAGAACAAGCACTTTCTAAAGAATCAAACTATCAGTTCTGGTGGCTTTCTCAACAATTTGATCCTTGTCCTGTCTCCTAAAATATTTTAAAAATACTCTGCTGCCAGAGGCAGTGAGTGAGTCTGTTGATCAGTGTGACCCAGTGCTTGGGGATACACAGCTGAAGTGTGCATTGTTCCTTTGGAATCTGAGGTCCTTGCTTATGTGTGCAAATTTGCAGTGGTTGTTGGATTCATGGTGGAAGGAATTGCGAGGACCTGGGGCTACCTCCTGGCATGTGGCCAGGGCAGACCCAGGCACCCTTTTCTCACATCTCTGTGTCTTGGCACTTCCTAACTTGTATTACTTCCTCTGTCCCTTTGCTGTGGCTGGAGGCACATCCAGTTCAAATGAAAGGCTTCCCTTTTCCCTTTTCAAACTGCTACTTGTGTTGCCGACTCAAGCTCTTCACTTGGTTTGCACTGGGGGATGAGTCAAAGCCCTGGCCTATTCATATTTCACATCATGTGCATGTTAATTGGTGCTTTACAACTCAGGAACTTCCTAAGGAAGCACAGATTTGGTCTCTTAACAATTTTACTACAAACACATTTCGCCCCCTTCCTTTTCCCTCTTTGTCATAGATAAGATTCATTTTTTTCTGGACATGAATCCATTGCCTGAGGTTTCTCAAATCTCTGCTCTGGGACACTGAATTCTTATCTCTGAGGCAGAGTGGGAAAGGAAAAGTAGTACATGAGGGGAACTGTGACTCATGCAGAAACTGAAATGATGAAGCAGATGCTGCTATTACAAAGACCCAGAGGTGTTCAAAGACCTACTGGTGGAAAGGCAAAAGCCTGGGCTTTTCAGTCTTGAAAGCTTCTGCATATTGAAGCTTTGAGCACAGGATGAGGGTTGCAGACTCGGGAGCTCTCTGCTTGCCTGCTAAGTCCTTTCCATGTCACCAGCAGTGCAGCAGAGCCAAGAGCTCGACTACAGGCAGCGCGCAGCTGATTTAAGCCTGATCAGTAGAAGATCTGATTTAAGCCTAATCAATAGAAGATCTGTTAAAACTTGAAACGGTGCTGCCGCCTTCTTTGCAACAGAAACTTTAATGTACTTTTTTTTTCCTCTGAAGGGGCTGAATCTGAATGAAAGGAAATAAGGAGAAAACATGCCTGATTTTTCTATTTCAATGAATGAGCTGAAGGAGGCACCTATGTGTCTGTCATCCTGAAAAGCTCCTTGTTTTGATGGAGCCTTAATGGATTTTTCAAAAGACTCTTTGAGTGCCTCGCCCAGCGGTGTTGGAAACAGTTCTCTTTTGAAACTGGCACCTTGCCATGTCTATTTATATTCAATATTGCCTTCAAAAATAGCATCGCTTCTATCTTTTCCCAATATTCAGGGCAGTGTTAGTACATAGGATGATGAGCTGGCCTTGCCTCCCCTGTGCTAGGGAAAATGTTTCAGGGGAACACAGACAAGCTCATCTCCTCAAGGACGGGTAAAATTCCCAAATTCCTTTGCCACACAGATGGCATTTTAGACATCACAGAAGGGAGAAAAGACCTGTAGACTAACAGGAAAGAAAAGTTTACAGCTCTTGACATGGAGACTTCCCAGCATATCAAGGTTACCTACTCCAGACCCTGTAAACAGTCCTCCATGTCTAACCTGATTTGCTCTCCCTGCAATTTAAACCTGTGTCATCTTGTCCTGTCTGCTGCAGCTGCAGAGGACAGACTGTTCCCTTCCTCAGAAGGTTATCTTTTAAAGGCCTTAAGGACTGAATAGTTAAGCTGAGGGGGAGACAAGGTTAACGTCTCTTCTCTGCCACTTGTTAAGCTATGCAAGGGGAGGAACCATTCCTCAGGAGGAGGAGAGCTGCAGGACAGACCATTACCCTGTAACTGCCATTATCCCAGCTCCTTTCTGGAAGAAAAGCCACACCTCCATTCATTCCCACCCTGGATGTGAGCAGGCTGTGCCTCCTGCTGAAATGCAGTGCCTTGCTGTTGTCCCCCGTTTGCATTTCACCTCAGTATTTGGGGCCACTTCATCCAACTTCTCTAAATCATTTTGAATTCTAACCTTGTCCCCAAAGTGTCCTTGCCATCCCTCCCCAGTCACTCTTGTCTGCATGCATAATAACCCTGCTCCTTCATCCCTCACCGTGTCTTCCATGCAAACAAAATGGAGCAAACGCAGGAGAACATGCAGCCCAGCTGTCCATACAGCCTGGGAACCACGGGATGCAGCAGGTCTGCAGGGATCTGCCATCCCATTTTGTGCATGCCTGGGGCCACGGCCCTTTCACTGCATGCTCGGTGGTTTCAGGGGCACTAAAACAACGGGGCAGAGCCTTGTCACCCCACCGTTTGGTTATGATGCAGCACCATTACATCACATGGCTGCGGAGGTGGCAAGGCAAGCAGAGGGCACTTCCCCAGGAAGACCTCCCCTCCTCTGTAGCAGTTGGCTGCAGGATGAGTAAGGTGCCCAGTCATGATGTGACTCCCGAGAAATCCATTATCAAAAGCCTTTCTTCCCTTTGAAGTATCCTCAACTTGGTGAGCGTTATCTCTCCCTGTGCCAAATTCTCCTTAATGAGGTTTATCCAGCTTTGCCAGCATGGCTTAACATTGTCCATCCAGTCCGGCCAGAAAGGATCCTTTATTTTGCTAACATAATTAAAAGCAATAAGCGGCCCATGGTGTGCAGCGATAATGGTATTGATGCTGTAATGCCCCGCAGACAGAGCTTGGGATTTAGAGAAAGTTTCATTCTGTGTGCAGCGTTAGCAATTTCCCCAGCTCCCTTCCTGAACAATTTCTATTTCACATCCTATGCTGGAATTTTGCCTCATGCTGTTTACATTAAAAATGCATTATACATGTGTTGAAAACATTGAGTTCTATGTTGCTGGCAAGGAAGGATGCTGTTGTGTTTAAGAAGCACTCTCTTATATTATTATCACTTTTGTTTAATTTAGTAGGATTATTTTCTCTAATTCCAAAGCTGGGAAAAGACTCCTGTAAATATTCTTCCCACTAGCCAATTTCTGTATCATCCAAACCCATGTATAAGCTGACTTGCTTATGAACTGCCACATCACTAAGTTAAAATGCTGATTTCCCTCTGTTAGCTTTCTCCTGTGCTTTGGATCAAAAATATACGAAGAAAAGGTAATGTCATTTAAAAGAGCTCTAAAAGGCTTGCTGCAGCACAGGGGAGCTGGGATTTGTGCTAGCAACAGAGCAGTGCTAGGCTGGGGAGATACTGAGGTTTCTAAACTCCACAGAAGAGTCACGTGGACTAGGAAAAGGGGGATTGAGCAACTCTGCACCTGTAGGGAATAGACGTTCAAATGCACTTTACCATCCTCCATAAATAAGCCTCGGAGGGACTTTCTATGGGTCTCATTGCTGTCATATCCAAGCACCTTACTGTACAAATAGAGTGTGTCAGGGATGGGAGTTAAACCCCTGTCTCTCAGCCCCAGAGCTTTTACTACATGGACATTTCTAGTCTTTGTAATATAATTTGATCCTGGTAAAATAGAGGCCTGAAATGAGTTGTAATGAGGGGGAATGTGACAGAAATGGTGACTGTGGGTTGAAATCAGAGCACTCAAAGGAAATGAGGTATGAGAGGGAAGGGAA
>WEIT01022928.1:218781-241231 GCA_013389985.1 Dryoscopus gambensis | reverse complement strand
GGGAAGGGAAGGGAAGGGAGAAAAGATCCTGTGGCAGGTGTTGTACCACTTGGAGGTTCTGTAGGTAAGACCTAGGATCTGTTTTGCGTTGTCCAGCAGGGGACACCACAGAGGAATCCCACCCAGACTGGGGCATGGCAATAAGGCACCAGCACATGGGAAGTTGCAGGGAGGAGTTGCAGGACAAAAGATTAAGGAAATCAAATCTGTAGAGGAAAGTAGGGGCTATTCAGGCTAAGATATAAGGGTGTAAGGAGCCCTGCCTGAAGGAAGGAAATACACGATTTTGCTTAATTAGTGACTGACAAAACTGTACCTTGTGGGCATGAGCTGCAAGAGAAAAAAAATTCCATTTACATAACTGAAACCCACTTTTTAGTGGTGAGACTGGCTGGGGTTTGGGCCCCGCAGTGGAATTGGGCTGCAGATCACTCAGTGCACAGCACACGTGTCCCCAGTGCAGGCAGGAGGGGCTGGGGCAGTGACTGGCGGATGCTGTGGGTAGGATGTGTGTTTGTTCCCACCACGTTTTGCGAGGCGGTGGAGGATTGGATGCCAGCATGGGGAAACCTCTCAGGGGGCCGTGTGGCAGCTGTTCCATGGCAGCTGGCAACTGTGCATTGGGAAGCCCAGCAGAGCCTCGTGTCTGCATGGGTGACCTGGGAGAGAATTGCCACATGGCTGAGGCTGGCCAGGGAATGGGGTCCCTTCTTCCATGGGACTAACGGCAGAGCTTGGGGTGACTTCCCTCAGCTGAGACATCCAGATTGTCTCATTCCAAACCCATCATGCCCAGCAGCACAAGGCCAGCATGAGCTGTTGGTGATCCCTCAGCACTCAGGACCACAATAACATGTCTGTTAGATCTTCTTAAGGATTCGCCAGGTCACTGCTCTATCCTAGAGGGAAATAACCTTGTGCTGAATGGTTTGATTGTCTAGTGCTAATATAACAGGAGAAAACCTATTAAATGTTGGCCTGGAAGGGTCCTTTGGGTCTGGAATAGCTTCTCTTTTTCTTTCCTTTTTCGTTTCCCTTTCCTTTTCCACTTTCCCTTTCCTTTCTCTTTCTTTTCTTTATTCTCCCCTTTCACCCTTCCTTTCCATTTCTTTCCTCTTTTTCCTTTCACCCCAGACCAGAAATGAGCAACAGCATTGAGATTAGCTCCATTGGTCAGGGCATGGTGCTAACACCAATGTTGTGGGTTTGATCCCTATACGGGCTATTCACTTAGGAGCTGGACTTGATGATCCTTGAGAGTTCCTTCCAACTCCATCATTTCTTTGATTCTGAAATGAAGGCAGGGAAGACAGACCTGTGTTCTGTTTTCCTGCCCTCCCAAAGGCTGGCTGTCCCTCATGTCTCCCTCAGAAAAAATCCCTACCAAATACTTTAGGAGTTTTCCTGCATTTGTGCAATGATCTGTTTCTTCTGCTCCTTGCTTGAGAAACCTCCACAGCAGGACTGCCCTGGATTGCTTCCTGCTCTCTGTGCACCAGCAGCTGGCCAAGAAGAGCTGGCTGAGAGCACCAGGCTCCTGAGCCCAGGCTCTGCAAAGACAAAGACATCCCATCCAGACAGTGTGTTGGCCGAGGTAACACCTGGACCAGCTGTGGCTGATCTCTCCCCCACTTCAGCAGAGGTTTCCCTGTCACGGTAGCACATGGCACTTCAAGGGGAGAGCCTCGGGGCTTCTCCTCTCCTGGCACTGCTGAGACTCTGGTGGCCTGTCACAAACAGCAGGAGAGGGACACGGTGGACTCTAGAGTGCATCTCCCATGCAGATGTGACTCTTAGCATTTGCTATTAATTTTAAAAGGAGAAAAGAGCAAGAAGCCTGTTTGTTCATCACCTGGGTGAAACATCCCAAGGAGAAGCACTGTGTTGGCAGAGTCCCTTTCCCTCGGAGCTGGAGACTGGCAGTTTTGAGGCCCATACAGCTGTTAAAGCAAGCACTTGCCCTGCTAACAGCAATGCCAGGAGGCACTTTCCTCCTGCAGTTGTGTTTGGGTGCTGGGTACACAGAGTAAGCCTCTCCAAGAAGTGAGAAGCGTGAGCAAGGCCCTCGCAGCACTGAAATGAAAGTGTTTGTGAGCTTATAGGGTGTGGTAGAAACTGGCACAATCCATGCTGGGAAAATGTCACTGCAGAGTGACAGATCATTCCATAAGGTGATGGCCTTACGGTTAAAGTGGCTTTATAAAGAGATGATTCCCCAAATCAACTAATCTTCTGTGTCCCTGATTGTTCACGGGTCTTTGCACATTTTCCAGGGCACTAAGAGATGCCTGTTGACCCTCTGCAATTAGTACCCTGGCTTACTTGACTTCAGCATTCTCCCAGGTTCCTCAGAGATGAATGGCTCCATCTGCTCATCCAGGACAAAGGTGGCTCTCCCCAAGATGCAGTTACAGATGAGAAGCAGACATGGGGAAAACCTCACTCTCCTAGCACATGTGAGGGAGAGCTTTAAGGCTGCCGTCAAGGGGTGAGAGGCTCCTGGGACTGTGCCATGGCCATGGCCTGCACCCACACTGATCCCTGTGAGGGATGACCCCAGTGGGGGGATGCTGTGCCAGCCCCTCTGCCAGCTCAGCCCGTTTTTGAGCTGCAGGGGCAGAGGCACCGGAGCTCGCTCTCCGCTTGCATAACTGCATCCTTCACGTCTCAGTGGCTTGGTTGGGGTCTGGGCAGGCGCACGTGAGCCGGGCTGTGTTTGCTGCTGGAGCCTTGAGGGGAACCGGGAACATCCATGCATGTAAAGCCATCAGCTCCGGAGTGAAACCTCTGCCTGACCCAGTAATCACTGGCAGGGATGAGCAGAGAAACCACTCCTGACAGGCTTTGCCAACCTGGCTTTTTGCAAGGGATGCATTCAGAGACCCTAAAAACTCAGCAACTGGGCTCTGGCTTCAAATAAATCATTCTCCTGCCTTTGCTGTCAATAGGGGATGTGATGAAGCCACCCCCCAGACACCAAGTCTCATTTCAGCCCATGTAAATCTGCTGATATTCTGCGCCTCAGATCCCCAAATGCTGCTGTCCTAGTCCCTGGCTTGGGCAACAGGGAGACAACTCTGCATCTTGCTGAAGGCCCTGAGATGCTGCTTGGTTTTTTTAGCTTGGCTTTGTGCCTGCTTGGGAGCCTGACCTTGCAGGAGGAGGTCTGCCAAGAGGATCTCCAGCCGCTGCTTCTCCAAATGCCACACACGCAGCCCGGCTGGGGCTGAAGGAGGGACAGCATGGCTGCGAGGAGATACCGACTCCAGACCCTCTGCCTGACACCAAGGAAATGTGCTCCTGCCTACCATGCAGACAAAAGTGTTTCTCCTATGCAGAGGTTGTGGTGTGCCCCAGGCCTTGGCCCCTTCCCCGTGGTGCCTGGGCACCCCTTTCAGGGCAATTGCTGAGAAAGCTGTGGGGCACAGCAGTCAGTGTCACCCTTGCCACAGGCACAGTGACATCCAGTGGAGTTGCTCTGTGTTTGCATCCTGTGGCCCACGTACCCTGTGTGGTGTCCCAGGGTTTCAGGGTTCCCTGGTTTCCCCGGGCACAGAAATTGCTCAGCTTGGCCTCAGATGTCTCGGCTCTTGTCACTCAATGCCACAAACCATGTCAGGGTGCAGTGCCTACGCTGCTGACTGGCTGCTGTAGGTTGGTGCTCACTGTACGTGCTTCTCCAGCAAGCCTGGGGCTGCCGGAAGCAGCAGAGTTCTTGGCTCTCATTCTGCTCGCTCCCTGAAATCAAGAGACTTTTAACTTCAAAAGAAGCAGGCTTGGGGTTTGCTGGGGAGGATGCAGCAGCAGCATGTCCTGGGAGCAGGTTCTTTATAGCTGCTGGAGTGCTCGTCCGAGTGCTGTTCCTTCCAGGTGCAAGAGGACCTGCAAACAGGTCCATCTGCTCCAGCCTGTCCCTCTCTAACACCCCTGGCCAGCAACAGGACGGGGGATGCTCATGCACGATTCCCCTTGAGAACTAAGCTAACCAGCCACTGGATGTCATTATTGCTCCAAACCAATACATTGAAAAATCTATTCCAGGTCTCCAAAAAATGTGAGTTTTCAGTACTTAAAATGCTTAAAATCTGCTTCCTGAGGACACAAATCTGTTCACCTCTTCTCCTGCAGCTCTTGTGTTCCCCGGCACACCTTTGCATGCCCGGGGACAGAGTGCCTGGGGTTTGGCACAGGGAGGACACAATCCTGTGTGACCTCTCTGCCCTTCCCGGGAGCTCCTGCGCTACCTCCTCGTCTGTGGGGATGACATCATGGCTGTTTCTGTAGCAACAGAAAGGGGCACCACAATTCCTGAGTGGGATTGAGCAGGAGGGAGATGTTCCCCCAGCAGTGTCCTGTGGGTGCCCCTGCCACGGCCCTGGGCTGGAGAGCAGAGCTGGCAAGTCAGAGGGCTTTTGGCTGGTATCTGCTCCAATAAATCAGGGGAAAAAAAATTTGGTTCATTTTCCCCCCGCTTTGTCTTTCAGCTGGGGACCCCAGCTGTCTCACTAGACCTGGATTGAAATATTTTGCTTTATTGTTTGATCTGACACACACTTTTCCTGCCTTCTCCCTGATTCACTTTAAAAATGAGGTCTGGTCTTAAAGAAAACTGTCCTTTGAAACCACAGTTAGAAGTTTCATTTGCAGAGGGCAACATCTTTCCTCTGCCTTCTTCCCCCAAGGATTTTCATTGCAATTTTCCCAAATTCAGCCTGATTTCACCAACGATCTGGAATTCTTGGATTGTCCATTTCTTGGCTGGTTTGATATTTCCTGAAAACATTTTACATGTGCCTGGTTCAATGCGACAGCTGATGGAAGTAGGGGATCAGGTGTTCAGCCTGACCCTCCTCTCCCCAAGCTACTCACAGGTCCTCTCCCAGCACTTGCAGCATTTCTGTGCCATCACAGCCTCCCATGAGCTCTGGGACAGACTTTTCCCAATGTAATGGGAAGTCTTGGGCATCCCATTTGTTGTGTGCATGGTCAAGACTTTATGGGGGAGTGGAGAGCAGCTGCAGAGGAGGGCTGGTGTGTGCACCGCAGTGCAGCACGGAGAGGAGCGGACGATCCCTGGGGAAATCCTGGCACGATGCTTGCTGGGGACAGCTTCCATAGAGCCTCACTGATCTGCACTCTTTCATCTTTATGTGCCTGCTTCTAAGTTGGCCTATTTCAGTTATATCCTTTTCATTGGCTTTTCTTCTTCCACCACAGCTGTAAAACAAGCCAGGGAAACATCAACTGCTGCAAGCCTGATGTGAAGAAATAATCCTGAAACAGCAGAGCAGGATGTTTGTGGGCTGTGCCTCATCTCTAGCACTACCTCGGGTCCCACAAACAGCTCTGGCCAGCAGCAGCATCATCTGCTCCCACTGCAAACCATTGCAGGAGCTGCAGCCCAAGGGAAAAAAACCCACTCTGCTCAGCCTTGCTGTTAAACTCTTGCAGAGAAGAGCTTGGGATAGGCCTTGGGTGTGTGTCAGCAGAAGGGAAGTTGCCTCACCCTCATAAGAGCTCTCAGCGCTGCCTGCACTCCCTGCCTGTGTTGCCTTGTGTGGGAATCTTTGCCATCAAAATGATACGACAATTCCAATCACTGCTGATTGCTTTAGGCAGGTGTAATTCAAGCTCTGGCTGCAGACGGCTGTCATTTAATTAACACGGAAAGAGCCAAAATTCTGTGTAAGACCCGGCAAAGAGAAGAGCCTGAGGGGGACTTGTTATAATAGAGAGTGGAGGATGCCAGCAGACTTACTCAGAGTTTATCTGTTCCCACAACCAGGTAACGCTGACATTCCCTGCATCAAGGTGTGCAAGGCGAGCTGTGGTAGGCAACGCAGTTATGCACTTACTTCAGTCCAAGTCGTGGGGAATGACTTGAGGACAACACAAAGGGTAACAAGTCCCTTCTTGGTGTTACCAGCTCTAGGAACCCACAGGCTCTGAACACTCTTTTCTCTTGCTGTTTCACCCCTTTGATTTCATTCCTGGCTCAAGAAGTACTTTCCCTCAGGCCTCTGGGGCCAAGCTCAGCTGGGTACAAATTGCTGCAGTTCCCTTTGGCCACTGGACTGGTGCTGGCCTTCCACCAGTGCAGAATTTGTCCCTGTCCTGCTCCCTTTGTAGCTGCTGACTTGCCAGGGGTGGTATTTCTTTGCAGTGGCTGTGTACCTTGTGCGCCTCTGCTTTCCACGCTTCCGACCCAGATTTCAATTTTCTACACCTAAAATGAAATTAATAGGTCCTGTTACTGCAGCAGGGGAAGTGGTGGGCAGTGGAGGAAGTGCTTAAGTTCTGCTTATCTTGGGCAAATTGAGCACGTTTTGAAACGGTTTTCAATAACGCATGTCCTGAGAGTGCAGTGCTTCACCTTGTGCAGCAGCTGGAGCAGATGGAGCTGCGGGATGGGGTCACACATCCACCCCCATCCCAGCAGTGAGGGGATGCTGGTCCCACGTTCAGCCAGGAGCACTGGTCACTGGAGCAGTGACCTCCCTTTGGGAGCCTCAAGTGAGAGACCTCTTGTGCTGGGAGGGATTTCCAGTTGCAGAGATGTCAGCAAATGTCGCTCAGTTGTCCCTTGACCCATGGGAGTGCCTGTGTGTGTTGCTACAACCTGGCATTTGCATGAACCAGAGAATGCATCGTGCAGGACCTAATCCAGCTCAACAAAACCACCCTTGTTGTCCCACTTGGTGTTGTGGCTTCTGGTTTGACATCCCGGAGCTACGGAGATGGCAGGGCCTTGTAGTCTTTTAATTTACTTCTGTCTCATCAAATGGCTGCAATACTGAGAACCAAGTTTTGGAGAGGAGGGAGATGAAAATCCAGAGGAAATTGCTGGCTCCCCGCAGTGCTGACTCTGAGCTGTTTGATATTCTCTCTTTTTTAAGGTTTGCTTGTTTTAAAGCAACATTAATTGGAAAGATGCTGGAGTGTCAAATAGAAACCACTCCCTGAATAACCTCGCTAATGAGCATGTTATTAAAGCAGGGTTAGGAGCTCCCTAGAGGGCTCTCACTGGATAGGATTAAATTAAAAAAAAAATCATCTAAACTAGACAGAAAATCTCGGTTAGTCTGCAGTGATGAATATAGAAAAGTCCAATGAAAAATGGCTTTGAAAGGTTTAAGTGTATGTCTTCCTATCTAGGACTAGACTTCTCCATCCCTCAGGGCTCAGTCAGGCAGGGAAGAAGTTTTTAATGAAGCAGAGGGTGGAGGAATTGCAGCTCAGAGCCTGACAAGCCCACTTTCCATGTGGCCACTTCCCCATGCCCCTGGCACTTGCCCATGTAGGTCAACAAGGGCAGTCCCTGCAGGCCACCAGGGTGGACAGTGTCTCTGCCAGGACAACGTGGCTCGTGGGAGGCAGGGGCCAGCAGAGATGGGGATGCTGAGAGCCTCAGGAGATGAGAGAGTGCCTGTCCTCTCTGTAAAGCGTGGCTTTTATCTGACTCCACTGGAGCAGTTTCCCAATAAAGCCTCGTGGTGCTCCGACCACGGTGATCCTTCGAAGTGCCGTGATCTCTGACTCCCTCTCCATCTGCCTCTCCCATGGGTCTGGAGCCACCTCTGAGAGCAAGGACACAGCAATAGTTCTGGAGCAGATGGGGCCGTGGGATGGGGTCACACACACCCCTCTGACAGCAGTGTGGGTCCCACGTTCAGCCAGCCAGGAGCACTGGTCACTGGAGCAGTGACCTCCCCTTGGGGAGGGATAGTGAAGGAGTGGTTTCATGGCTCCCAGTCCCTTCCCTCCCGCTGGAAAGGATGTGGGAGAATTTAGGGCAGGAAAACTGTTCTCATACCATCTGAAGACAGGCATGAAATACTTCAGCAAAGCTTCCCTGCAGGCAACAGCGACTTCCAGAGCAATTCCAGCTTTTTTGTGGCTTGCCCTTCCCGTGAATGGTGGGCAGGTCAGCCCTGCCCCAGCCGCAGCGGGGGGCTGGCTGGGGAGCTGATTTACTGCACCTGCAGACAAGGAGCTTCATAGCTTAAGGCCATTCTTTGCCTGCATTACCATGGAGTGCATTTTCAGGGAAGCTTGGCTGCCTGGGCTGCTCCTGCCCAGATATTTGGGCTTTGCAGGCAGGAGCATCCCTTCGGAGAGGATTTTGTCCATGAGCAGAAGGAGATGTAATGCCTTTGCAAAGCACCGTCTGACATGCTAATGCAAAACATGCCAGCACCAAGCTGTGACTTGAAACAAAGAGAGGGAAAACACTGTATTTTTATTTTCTCTGCTGCTGCTCTCAGTTGGAGTTTTTTCTTCTTGCTTTTGTTTTTTTGTTTTTTTGTTTTTTTTTTTTTTCTTTGCCTGAGACAGGTATTTGGATTCTCTGTGCTCCCCAAACTCTTCCCCGGGCTGTCTCCAGCAATCAGACAGAGTGACAGCTCTGAAACTCTCCAAGTTAACAAGTTCAAGTGCTGATGATTAACTAGATTCACAAAGTTGATTGGAAAAAAATAGGGATATAAATAAATATTCCTGGAGATATTCCACCCCCTGTAGTCATGAACTTTGAATAATTGGAGGGAATTATGCTGAGTACTAATCAAAAGGGTTGTTTTTTTTTTTAATTTGCTAATTACTGCTGGGTTTCATCAGTGTCAGACTCTAATCATCTCAAGACATGTTAATTGACCCTTGGGAGTTGTTTATCTGATGCAGAAAGTTTTAGATGGGGTCATACAAAGAAATGCAATCACTGAGGTTACTTCTTGCCTGCCAGTCAGCTGGAGAGAAGAGTTAAAAAGTCTTTGGGCCATGAGGACGTGTGCGCTGACCTTCCCATCAGCTGAGCTCTGGAATGGCTCCTTGTGGATACGGTGGCTTCCTCCATCCACTGGGGACCTTCTCTTTCTTGTCCCTTGCACTTCAGTGTCCTCTCTGCAGGCCTCCCGTGTTTTTAACATACACAGAAAGTAACTTTGGTGATCCACATGCAGTGAGTGCTAACAGCCCTCTGGGCTGTGGCACTGCTGTAAGGCTGTTCTTTTCCATGGCAAGGTCTGCTGAGACAGGTTTGTGGTGCTCCAGGAGTGGGCTGAGGTTCCTGCTACGGAGTGCAGGCATCACTGCGGAAGGATGCATGCAAAGAGGAAGGTTTTGGGGTGTTCTCTAACTAAACTCAGATGCGGACCTTTAAATTCCCCACATGGTTCCAGCTCCTGAGAAGGCAGTGACAGCAGCAGGCCATCACCATGACCGCAGAGGGCCTCAGTCTGTCCCTAAGAGCACCTGTGTGGTCCCCTCCTCCCTCAGAGACGAGGCTGCTGAGGTGCACACTTCAGGGCTGGGTCACCTTTGCCAGCTGTGTGTGTGCAGACCAGTCTCCTCCCTAATCTGTGTCCTTTTTTCCATCATTACCCCAAAACTCACTTCCTAGGCAGTTTCACAGCCTGGCTGCCTCACCTGTCTCATGTCCTATTAATTAAACCAGAGGAGGTGGGAATTAGTGGGATCAAGTGTGGGGGCGGTGGGGAACAGGGAAGCACTAAGAAAGGGCTGACCAAGTTTCTCAAGGGCAGGTTTCAGGAATGCCAATGTTTTCATCATTTAATGCTTTAATTAATGACCTTGGTATAAAAATTAGTCTTATGCTAATGAAATGCTCTAGAGATGCAATGCTGTGAAATATCCTCAATACAGAGGCACATAATGTCGTACCAGAAGACCTGGCTGATCTCGACATGAGTAGAAGTGATTAAATCTAAGAGTGCCAGCAGTGCAAGGTCGCTCACATAAGGGCAGATGAGGAGAACTTCTGCTACCAGCTGGGAACTGAGCAGCAGCTCGGGAAAAATGCCTGAGTCACGTAGTTAATGGTGGGTGACCACACTGCAGAGATGCAACCCAGCCCCAGGACGGGCCTGTTGTGTCCATCTCAGCATCACAGCTAGAAGTGGATGTAAGTCAAATAAAGGAGGAGCATTCCCAGGTGGTGTGTGACCCCACGGCACGCAGGAGCACCACCAGGAGCTGTGGCAGGCTCCGCGCATCCGCTGGCGTCGCGACTTCGTGGTGACAGTGATGGAAGGACCTGTGTTCTTCTGATAATATTTCACCACCTCTTTTGTACCCATTTTCATTTTGATTCCGGGATAATTTGTATACGTTTATGAAATGTGGCCTTTCTTTCACTGCAGAAGAACACAAACCCAACTGTGATGTCTAAGTATTATTGACTTAGGGCATATATACGCGTGTGTTTTTATTTGATCACCTTCATTTTTCTAATTTTCCCCTTCCCATATTCTTTTTCCTTTTTATTGCATTGCTGTCTGTTGGAGGCCCTTAAATAGAAATAAGCTTTCTAGGCAATATTTCTTAATAAAAAACATCATTTATTATTGTTATTCTCTACCAGTAAATGCTCAGCTCCTTCTCTTGTTTGTTATAAGTCTAGATGAACGTATTTTGTGGCGAGGCTGGAATAGATACCTGAATATGACTGCAGTTGTGTCCCCATCCTGGCTGTACCCAGTTGTAGGTGTGCTGCCAGAGGTCAGGTCTCACCCACTGGCAGTGTCTCACGTGTGGCAGTTCCTTGCTGCCACAGCTGGACACTGGGTGTGGAAGAGATGTTTTTTCAGGCTCCTGGATTTGCCCTGTAGTGGTGAGAGGTGAGAGGCTCCTGACACCAGTGCCTGATCTGCACCCCTTGTTGTCCTCAAGTCAAGGTGCTGCTCGATGGATCTCAGCTCAGATCCTTCCCCTCCTGTTTGTTTCAGCAGTTCATCAGAAAGTGGAGGCAGAGACGTCTCTGGAAGACACCTGGGCTGTTTACTGTATTGCTATTTCAAGGAAAAGCCTTTTGTGTAAAAGACACAAAAATAACTAATGGCATTAATATAAACATATACTTTAACTACCGTTTAATGCTGTCACTGGGTTAAAATAATCCCTGGTGCTGCATCCCAAGTGCACAGTAATTATGTGGCGAATCTCTTTATTACAGGGTGCCAATCAAGCGACGACGTAGCTGCGAGTGGAATCTCTTTGTGTCTCCACTGATATTCCCAGCACGGAGCCCCGTGCTCCACGATGCTTCTGGAGCTCTGCATGCCTGTGCCCAGGATGTCTCATTAAAACGTGGCTGCAGGAAGGAGAACTGGGCACAGCCGCTGTGCTTGGCCTTTGGGGAAGGAAATGCTTCTGCAGAGTGTCTGCCCAGCTTCCCGTGTCAAAGGAAAGCACTCAGAAATACTTGTTCTTATGGTGTGCATCGCCGGGTGATGCTCACAGGCCACTGCACTGCAGTCTCCAGCCTGGGTGGCCAGGTGGTTCGGGCAGGAGCTGGTCCTGCCTTTGCTGGTCCTGGCAAGCACTGAGCTGTACATGCAGCCACCCTCACCACAGCCCCGGGCAGAGCCTCGGTGGTGCTCCCAGCACACTCTGCCTGCACCACCGGCTGTGGCATGCTGCCTCGCTTGTGCTTGCACAGGGGGTGCTGGGACATCTCTTGCCATTCCTCCTGCTGGGACAAATGCACGGTGGCCAGGGACAGTGGCATGTGGAGCTGGAAGACTGCCAGTCCTTGGGTGCAGCTGGCCAGTGGCTCCTGGCATCCCCACACAAAGACCAGAGCAGAGGTCAGGGCAGCCAGGTTAATTCTGCGGCCGGGATCTCCGGACCCCAGTGGGTGGGGTGGATTATTTGTTTTTGGCCTGGAGGCTGCTCTCGGCTCATCTGCAACTTCTGCAGAGACAGAAATCCTTGGGCTGCAACTTCTGCAGAGACAGAAATCCTTGGGGAGAGACATGGCATGCATCCTGTGGGACTGCACAGCAGCGGGGACTGCGTGGCTGCAACAAGTCTCTCCCTCTCCCGCCTTTGCCGGCTGTTGTTCATTGAGGATAAATCTCCCCTTTGCTTTTCCTCTCCTAGTTGCACTCCTCCCACTCCCCTGCCCCTCCACCTTTCATTTCTCCACCTTTCCCTCTAACACTGCCTTCCCCATGTCCATGCTCTAATATTGGTGGGTCAGTTTTTGAGCAGAGGTTACAGAAACAGCCCTGGGTTTTGCTCTGGGACGGTCTATCCAGAAGGAGGGCAGGAGAAATACATTTCCATGTGTTCTTGACTGAGGACCAGGGATGGCGGCTCAGGCCTGGCAGCTGAGGTGAGCACAGGCTGTGGTCCCTGAGGGGAACGTGTGTCCAGTGTGGAGCAGCGAGGGATGGGTTGGGCTTGAGGCTGGAGCCACTGCTTTTCCCAGCAGCAGTGTCCCAACCTGGCCAAGGTCAGAGTTTGCTCTGTCATCCCACCTGTCTATCATCACATAGACAGAATGGACCTTCTTGTACGCAGATCTTTTGGGTGGGATCAAAAATCCCACATCCTTGCTGCTTTGTGAGGGTCTGAGGAATCAAGGATGTGGTTTTCTTGGTCCAAATTCCCCCTTTCTCTCCCCGATAAGCAAAGTGGTGGCTGCTTTGCTGCTGCTTCCCACTAGGGCCTGTGTCTCAGCAGCTCTTGGAGGACACAACAGCAAATCACTTTGGGGACTGTTTATGATAAAAAGTGCAATACAAACAGATAGTATCATTGTACTCCACTATTAACAGGCTTAAATCCCAAGGATGGGGAGAAGCTCCTGGAGAGCAGAGCTATCTCTCAAACACTTCTGCTGCAATTTAAAAGCACTCCCCAGCTTGGCAAGGCTAATTTCACATCTTTTTTCTCCAGGGAGTATATTTGGGGTTCTCCCTGTTTGAGGCAGGAGGCCTCCCTGCTGATTAGATTCAGCCAGGGATTTCAGTTATTGTTCTCCTTGAGTTCTGATGGAACATGATGGAGAAGAACATGTTAGATGGTTGTATCACCCCCACTGAGGCCAAATCAGCTGTGAGCTGGGCAGGACATGCTTGCTGAGTGGTGTCCCCATGAATGTGCCACACGGGGTGGGCACTGGGGACAACTGGGAAAATTTCCCCTTTCTCTTTATTGCTGCCAGTGTGGTCCTTGGCTGGTCTGTGTGCGAGAGTCTCAGAGGTGAGGCAGGAGAGTCAGTAAAAGTAAAAATAGTCAGTAAAAAAGTCAGTAAAAATAAAAAAGGAGAAGAGCATGAAAGGCAAAAATCCTTTTTATAATTAAGGCCGTTGTCCCACCCTTTCAGTTTGAAGGATGGAAATCGCTTTCTCAGATTATTTCTCTGTCTGGAAAGACATTTGTATCCAAATGTTGCTGGTGTGGTTGATGTCTTGACTGGGCCTTTTCATTTCTATGGCCCATCTGGATGTTTTCATGCACTGGGTTTTGTGCCTGCTTTGAACAATGACTCACTGAGCTTTAGCCTGGGTCATCCCTGGTGGTGCACATGAAGGCAGTGGGAATGCCAGGGATGAGGAGCGAGGGAAGGGATGTCCTCAGCAGGAGGAACAGGGCTAGAAAAGATTGAGTTGTGCTACAGCCCGTAGTGCCTTCAGGAGAGCATCTTCAGTTCCTGCAGCTCACCCTCCTGCCAACACCTGCTCAATGCACGACTGGGCCCCAGCTCAGACGCCTCTTAGTTCTGACTGGTTTTAAATCACTGCGTTTCCCTTCTCCATTTCTTTTGCAGTGGGGGCTTTACCCCACTCAGCGTCATTTCCCTGCTCATCTCCGGCTCAGACAAGGCAGGAAACGTATTTTCAATGTATTAATTAAAATGTCTTTGCAGCAGAACATCTGCATGGAGAGCGATAGATCACCGAGGTGTGCGTGTGCGCGTGTGCCTGTGCGTTGCAGCCTTCCAGATAACGCATTGCTTTGCATAATTTATTCCAGCCAGCACAGCAATAATTTTCATAGCCTGTGATCTTCAAGTATGCGATTATCAATCTGCAGCCCGGCTCCACATGACCCAGACATTAGATTATTCCCGGATAAAGGAGATGCAGGACGTTTGGCTCTCCATCACCTCTGGCCAAATGGTTGTATGGGATAAGATCAAGCATTGTTTTGTTAGATCCCACCATGCTGAAGCAATGGATCTTCCCAGGTATTCATCACTGCCAGCTATTTTGGGAGAGGACGGTCTTTGCCAATGATGCTATTCAATTTCCTGATTGTTCAGCTCATATCAGTTTAGCTTGAAAGATAATAAGATAGAAACCAGAGACTTCCCAGTCAATAAAAGGAAACCTCAGAGGCTTTTTCAGTCTTGCATCTGTCATACTTTGTTGATATTTTAGCTGCCGAGCATTTGACAGCTGGTTGTAAAACTCTTATTTCCTCCTTTGAGAGAATTAAATGAAGAACATTTAATTTACTCCATGGAGGTTTCCCCAAGTGACCCATGGAACAGGTCTCTTTCTGGCAGCTGGACCAAATCTGGAGGGATTTGGAGCTTTCTTCACCCAAGGGAGAAAAAAAAGTGATTTCATTACCTTTTCCCTTGCTTTTTTTTTAATCATTAAACCAATTCTGTGTTTTCCAGCATTGGTCCTACCTCCGGTAAGTACCACAAACCATCTTTGGCATCTGTGGTGCCATCCATCTGTGGTCCTGCTAGTGGGAACCAGCATCTCCTGAGTGCAGCAGGACTGCACTGGAGTCCATCCGCCTCCAGGCACTGGTGCAACTGGGAATGGCAACTGGGAGCATTTCTCCTTCAGCAGGCACAGGGTGCTCCTGCGTCAGCATGGGCAGACACAGAGGTGGGCACCCAGAACCATCACTGGGGACATCTCAGCCCCTTCAGCAGGTCAGGACTTTATTGGGCTCATGGTTAATGTCACTAATCAGTATCAGGGGAAGGCTCCCTTAACTGTGCCAAGGGCAGGCAGCTGCTCAAAGCAGCACAATAATTATGTATAGCCCAAGTAATTATTTTTGTCACATCTTCCTGCCAGGAGAGGACCATTTGTGGGCTGGGTTTAGCTACCTTCCACAACACGCCTGTGTCTTATTTATCCAGAACAATACTCTCAGTGTGATTTTTCTGTCATCTTTTTCCTTTTAACGTCGTTTCCAGCCCACACTGCTTTTAATTTGGTGAGGTAAATTGAGACTGGGAGGGGAAGCTGCAGAAAACCTCCCAGCTCCCCTTCTCTGAGCGAAACATTCCCCTGGGATCTGACGGCATTGCTGAATAGCTGGTCCTTTCCTTCCCAAGGGGCTTGTGAGTCTCAGCGGAGACAAATGCTGTTTTGGATGGCTGTAGTCAATGCACGGCTGGGGCTCATCGTGGGATCTGCTCACAGCTTTGGAGCTGCCCTCCCAGCAGCTCCTTCCTTACCTGGGGACCTCTGAGTCAGCAGCCCCGGTGCTGCCCTATTTTGCATGTTGTGTCAATAAGAGGGACATTACCGGAGCGCTGCCTTCAGAGTCCTGGTGCTGGGCTGGTGTGGATGGAGGAGAATTGCTCCCCACACTATTTCAAGGATGCACTCAGCCTGCCTGGACCAGCTAAAGAAGGTGATGGATTTGAAGGTCTCCTCTCCTGGAGTCCTGGGGAAAGGAAATGCACCACATGACTCATTCTGAGCCCATTTCCATTCCCTTCCTGAAAGCACTCATGTTCTCCTGGATCTCCAGTCAGCCTTAAAATAGGAGAAGAAGCTGAGATGGTGTCATTAATCCCAGATTTTGTGGATTGAATAGCTGGATTCCCATCTGAATTTCTAATTTGTTCACTGCTTTCACCCATCTTAGGTTTTTTCTGCTTTTCAGAGCCAGAGAGTTTAAATGTCCACAGCTGAGCCATAGCCAGTCCTATCTTGTAGCTTCATCTACACATCTCAGCTATTCGCTCCTTTCTCCCCATCTTCCTTTGGCCCAAAGCACAGATGACCCTTAAATAGCCTTAAATAGTGCAGGTGGCCATGCACAGGAACCAGTAGCCAGTCCCTGTGGTGGCAGTCAGACACGGTACTGCCATTTCCCCTGTCATGGACATCTTGAAAATGCAGCTTGAAGGTCCTGAGGTTTCCCTGTCTGGATTTCGCACCCCTCACCTGTTGCCTCCGCTGTGGAGTTACGCAGCTTTGAAAGGCACACTCTGTTTTGCATGGGGACAACCTCCACATCTGCTTAACACATGAGCGCTCACTCAGAGGTGTCCTTTCATTTACTGCTTTCGCCATCAGCAATCTCTAGAAGTTTAGGGTGCCTTGGGGAATTCCTGGCTTTAGCATCTTTTCCTTGGTAACAGTGCAGCTGCTGCTGGTGCAAATGGGCTTCTCCCGGCCCCCTCCCCACCACATCACAGCATCGCCCATCCTCTCTTTCTTGGCTTTCTCCCTCTCTCTTCCTCTGGGTGTACTTGCAAAGTGTTTGCTGTAACTACTGAAATGGATATAGTGGCAGTTTGGGGAGAAGATGCTGTTTAAAGCTCTTTAATTTAAAGGATGCTAATTCACTCCACTCCATCCTCGGGTGAGTTATCCAGCGACGTGCAAACCTCCTTTTCTCTGGGTGTCAAACAGGAGCATGGTTTTCTTCAGTCTATGTTTAGAGACTTTGCTGTGCCCATGGCCCACAGGGCATCCCACAAGGACAGCTGGAGGAGCAGGGAGCTTGCAGAAGGCGGAGATGTTTTGGGGCACTATCCCAATGGAGCTGGGATGCTGCTGGGACGCTGTAGTCCTTGCTGGGGCTCCCTGGGGCCAGCCCCTTCTGAAAACTCTGCTTTGTCTCTCCTGCTTGGGACCACAGGACGGTGGGAACCTGAGGCAGGCTGTGTTTGGCAGCCAGGGATCAGGGTGAAGGCACTTGCTGGGAATAATAATGAGAAACTTGGCTACAGATCTCCGGCCCAGGTCAGGCGCTCTAAGGGCTGTAGTTAACCCATGTGAAAAATTGGCTGGAGACCTCCCTGCAAACCAGGTTCTGCCTCCAAGGCAAGCTGGATAAATAGCTCTCCAAGCCAAGGGGGCAGCACCGGAAAGAAGCCACGGGGTGATTCCCTGTGTTTAAAAGATCCCTGCAGTTCCCATCCCAAATGATTCCTGTCCTGGGCCCGCGAGTGCTCCATTACTTCCCAGGCTGATCCACAATTGCTCTGCAATCTCCCCCCATGTGATATTGCGGGATATTCCACTGCATTAGCAAGTCGAACATGTTTTTACTGCCCAGTGTCTCTCCATGCAATATTTCACTGTCTCCCTGGCTATTATCCTGGCGGCACAAAGTCCCATTGAAATTCATGGTGCAAGTCGCCCATTTGTTTCCTTTGAGCTTTGCAGGGTTGTTCTAGGCAGCTTTATGCATATCATTTTTTGCTATGCAAAGTGAGGGTAATGACTTTACCTGCTCTCTTTCAAAGCACTGAACAAAGCCTGTCCCCATGCCATAGACTGATTTTGGAATATTTGTTCTAGGGTTTGAGAGGGATGAATCAGAGCTCTTAGGGAATGTGCAATCTGATGCTCTGTAAATAAAAAGAAAGTCATGCTGCATCTACATGTCTCCAAGGCAGGCGTGTGCTCCCTGTCAACCTTTCCTGCTGGAATCAGCTTCAGGGATGGCTTTGGCAAAGCTCAATAGCTTCATTTTAATGACAGCCCTGGAATAGCATCACTTGGTCTGGCCAGTGCCACCGACAAGCCTTGAACTGGCTCTGCCTTTTGAGGGACAGATGTTGCCCCTCACGCATGACAAGGTGAGACTCCTCAAGCAAAGGGTCACTGGAGATACCCTCATGGACACCAGGAGTGTGGGAGAACCAAAGGCACAGCAACAAAAGAAAGGTTTTGCTGTGAAGACCTCCAGACCCAGGCTCACTTTCCTCCATCACCACCCCAAAAGAGACTGAACCTCGGGTACTCATGGCGTGGCTTTGATGTCTTGAATGAAGCCCCCAAATCAGTGACTGCTTGTAAAAATGGGGTTCATGATGTCTGTGCTCAGATCTGTGCAGTGCCAGGAGGGCAGAGACAAAACTTCCCTCTCCATACACTGGTGTTTGGATGTGGCTGAACATGCAGGGTGGATTTTGGACACTGCCCTGGGATGCATGGTTTGAAATGTGTGATTTGCTGGGCCATGACCCAAATTGCAACTTGAAGATTTGGTGACAGACTCCTTGGTTTGAAAGCACCCACAGGCTGAGAGTTATTCTCCAAAGAGACTTGTGAATAGCACCTAACAAGTGCACTGGAGAATTTCCCATTTCCTTCATGGACAATGTGTGTGTGACAGAGTCAAAAAAAAAAGACAAAAATCTTTAAAGAATTTGCTCATTTTGAATTATTTACTCTGTCTACTTCCTTGGAGTCCCCAGGAGGAAGACACTGTGCAATCTGCATTACAATAGCATGTCAAGGTATCCAGAAGGTCCAAAAGAAACCATCAACAGTGGGATGAGTCCCCTGGGGCCTTGGTGAAGGACATCCAACCATGCTGTACTGAATCCAGAGTTACAGATGTAGGCTCCACAGGGATGCAGGCACAGCAGGGAGACAGTGATCAGCATCAACAAGGATGAAGAGGACCAAATGAATCCCATTTTCAGACTTAGTGGTCAATACAAGCAGCACACAGCACAGGGAAGTGTCTCTGCTTTGAGAGGTGGGTGAGCAGGGATGTCTGATGGGAACTGCACCGTCCTCACGGACATCCACTCAGCTGCCAGGCCCAGCAAGTAAAAGTGGAACTAGAGACCAAGCCAGTCCTGGATGTCTCCACCAGCTCCAGGTGGTGAGCAGAGCAACTCATGGTGCACAATCATTCTGCACCGGGGCTGTGGGCTGGCAGGAGTCCTCCCTTCCCACTGCTGTCACCTTTCGCTGACTTTCATTGACTTCTTGAGAGTTTCAAAGTCAAACCTGAAAAAGAAACTCAGAGCAAATGGGGACCTATAAAAACGCGTCCAAGCTGCCAAGTCTACAGCAGATGCGATTTGCAGTGGATGAGGTATTAATGCCCTGAAAAATTGGAGTAATGATGTGCAGTAATATTTGTCATCACCAAGGCTGAGTATGTTAAACAAAAATGTTTTGAAATGCAGCTTCTGCCTGGGCCTGGTAACTTTCCCAGATGTAAATACTGCAGTTGTTTTCCAAACATTCTCTAAATACCATAAGGCCTTAGTCCACTTACAGCACTAACAGCCCATAAAATGTCATTTTTTGTTTTCTAATTAATCTGATGATTTTTAGATAGGATTTGACAACAGCAGTGAAAAAGCATTTCAGGCTGAAAAAAATTATCCCTTGGATGTCAAGTCATCCACAGCCACGCTGGTGCATCGCTGGGAACTGCACAGCAGCATCCCCTCATCCTGCTGGATGGTGGCTCATGGTGAGGCAGATCTACTCACCCTCCAAGCCGGGGACACCAGCCAGCCTCGCTGGGATGCAAAGGGTGAGATCACACCCTTCCTGCAAGGATCGTCCTCCCTTTTCTCTGGCGAGAGCTCCCCATCGTGGTGCATTTTTTCAGATGCCTACAGCAGAGAGGGGAGCTGGAGGCAGAGCCCTCGCGGGGGTCCCAGGTGGAGCAAGGCTGGTTGGATTTTCACCCTCTGTGTAAGGTGGGTCGTCGCTGTTAAGGGTCTCACTGTGGGGATTCAGGCGCTTGGGATTTTTAAAACAGCCAAAGCCACTGATCTTTGGGGGAGATGAATAATATAACCAAGCAAAGTACACCAGACCTCCATCCCTTGTCCACGTGGGGTCCCATGAAGGCATGGTGGGGACTCCTGACTCTCCCCCAGGCGCTGCACAGAGGCAGTCACACGGCTGCCACATCGCCACCTTTCCCTCCAGACTCCCCTATTTTGGTGAGCGCTTCCCTGCAAGGACACCGGGTTGTCACACTCACCGTGACACAAGGAGGATCCAGAGTCAAGCCCTGCTGCTGTGGGCACTGCAGGGGAACAGCTCAGTCCCTGCCCTGAGCAAGGACAGAAGAGACATCGCCTGCGCAAGGTCACATTTTGTTTCCTTATCTTACTCAACACCTCCCCGTTCTGCATGGGCAAATGGAGCAGTGCCCAGCCAACACTCTGTCCCTTGGCCAGCATTTCTTTCCAGGTGATTCTCAAAACGGCAGCAGAAGAGCTCTCATTCCCATAACCCCTCCACATCATCGTGGGAAGCAGCCAGGGATTTATTAACCACCTCCTGTACCACTTGTTAAACTGGGTTAGCACTGCTCGAGCCTGCTGTGTTAGACATCTTCTGCTGGTGGAGGGGAAGGGCTCACAGAAGCTCTCCTGACCCCAGACACCTTTCTCACAGCACTCCTCCCGCCATCTCGCATAAATAGATCAGTCATCCCAGCACGGCTACGTCTTCTTTTACTCCTTCCTGTCTTTAATAATATTATCAATGTCTGGTTTAGATTTTTACTAAATATAGGGGCCAGAGTCTGGGCTGGCGTCACTTCCTCCCAGAAGAACTGGAACAGCTTGCTCAGAAGTACTTACTCCTTTTATTAATTTATCTTGGTTTGCGAAGTTGTTTGATTGCACCAAGTCTTTCCACCCCCGGCTGACCTGGCAGCTGGAAGAAATGATGCTGCTTAAAGCCTGTCCTTGATCCATGGGTGAGGCTTGAGGTTTTCGGGGCTGCCTCTCCCAAAGCAATTCCGAGGAGAAGGGAAAATATGTGCCAGCCGGCAGCAAATTTGCAGAGAGCCTTTGGCAAATCTTCCCTCTCCTCACTGCTGATCTCCACGAGTGAAGATCTCTAATGGAGTGCCAATGGCATCCATGTCCCCTCCGGGTCATTCTTCTTCCAGCTGCCAGTCGCAGCTCCAGGGCTGGCGAGAACCTGCAGCGTTCGTGGCTGCCCCAGGGTCTGTGTGGCACCAGTGTGGGGACTGAACCCTCGAACACCCTGCTCCTGGCACCAGGAGGCACCTGGCAGTGCCTGTTCCCTGCCCAGGGAAACCAGGCTGTTCCTTCACCAAAGGCAGGGGAGGGATGGGACCTCTTATCCCTCGCCTCCCCAGGAAGACATTTGACACCAGAGCCACCCTCATGGTGGCCCCTGCTATTTCATGTCATTGCCTACGTATTTATTAATCCAAAGCAATTTCAGTGGGAATTCCTTGACTTCAGGGCATCCCATGGGATGTGGGACAATGGGATATCCCTGCTCCAGGGAGGAAGGGATCTTGCATGCTTCAAGAGCATGAGCACAGGTGGTGAAGGGAAGAGGAACGGAAGAACCTTAGAGCAACCTGCTCACCCAGAGACCAAGACCCTGGGGACCAGGTCACAGCTGTGGAACAGAGGATGCTGCATCCATTCTCCATGCCTATCCTCTCCATCATGCAGGGTATCTCCTGCCTTCCCATGGGCACTTTCCCTGGGCTGTGTGTCTAATGCAGCTGAGTGCTGTGCCAGGTTGCCAGCTGCCATTTGGAAAGGGGCCATCACTTGCCTCTTCCCAGGCTGTCTCCCAGCTCTATTACTCCACGCTTCAGGTTTTTTGGCTGTGGTGGTGTTGGTGTTGTTGCTATTAAACTGGAAGTAAAATTTCTCTCCTGCACCCATCCTTCTCTCTTTCCCCTGCCACCTTCTTGCAGGGCTGCAAAAGGAGATCGCTTGCTAGGAGGTGGGTTTGGAGATGGTTTGAGACACCTCAAACCATCACAAAAAACCACACGCACCAGTCCTTACCTCAAATGACAGCGCCTGGGGGGAGAGAAGAGCACTTCTGTTCCAAGGGCCGGCTCAGTGCCAGCCACACTTTAATCATCCTGATTAAAGGTGTGTTGTGTTGCTAAAACAGCATAAAAAACCTGCCCAAAATGAGGAGGCAGGATGGCAGTCTCTGGGACAGGTGAAGGGTGGTCTGAGGCAGGAGGATGCCTGGGAAGGGCTGAGCACAGGGGCTGGGGACCCCTGGGAGCTGTGGGGGGGGTCGTGGTCCAGCCCCGTTAGTGTCAGGGCTCGTCCCAGTCCCCGTGCTCCCAGCATCACCTGGCGCTGCCCAGCTGGGACCAATTTGGCCCATGGAAGTCCAGATTTGGTGTGAGGGCTGGGGTGGCTGTCACGCACACATGGGGACACGCAGAGATGTTCACACAGGCTCACAGAGCCAGACCCGTGTGTGTAAATGCGGACACACAGACACGCCCCGGACCCTGCACCCCGCCACTGCACAGATACACCCCAACACACAGACGCACACCCCAGTCATCCCCGCACCCCCTCAGGGTGTCACCACGCACACGCAGCAAGCACCGAGGCACACCCACACACAAAAGCAGATGTCCCCGGCACGGACACTCACACCTTCACAAGCCCTGCACACTCCCAACCCCACTCTCACGAGGTGTCGCACACATGCAAGTGTCACACACATGCAAGTGTCACACACATGCAAGGGTCACAAATTCAGTGCCATGTACATACGGGACCGCACAGTGTCATGCAGTGTCACAGTGTCACACACCCCGTGTCACCCGCACACAGCCCGCATCCCCGCGGTACCAGCCCGACTCTTCCGGCCAAGCCGCTTATCGTTCTGGGCTGTGACCAAGCCCCGGAGAGCTCTACCGA